>OOFE01037861.1:11377-27897 GCA_900323365.1 Monocentris japonica | reverse complement strand
CAATGCTCACGGGATTGTGCAAAAAAACAAAAAAGAAAAAAACAGTATTTACAGCAAAAAACAAAGCACACTATTTACAATAAGTATCAAAATATAAAATGTAAAATATAACTCTTGTGTAATTATAAGTGTGTGTCTATGTGTGTGTGTGTGTGTGTGCGTGTATGTGTGAGTGTGAGTGCATACACGCACACACACACAATAATTGTAGGCCTTGTAATTATTCCATAGGCTTGGATATCACAAGACGGTGATGCGCAAAAAGCTCACTGGTCTCACATAATATTCTCAGGCTGATTTCAGTCAGTAAGTGCATGGACAACTGTTGACCGGCAACAACCGATTTGTGTGGGAGAGTTAACGAGCCCGTGCGTAAAAGCGCGTTCCAACCATTTGGTCATTTTGGTCACAAATCTTATGGGATGCAGGACTGTTGCAGGGTTTAGAGAATGGATGCCCTTGACTCAAGCGGTTAGCAGGGAACTTGTCTTTGTGGAGGTTTTTGGAATTAATTACAATTTAAAATGACATTTAAAAGTTGAGTTTCCGAAGGAATCACTGAACTGAGCACGTGACTGAGTTCCTGCTTTGGTGTGGCACATGGCCCACATTTCATCTTCCAGCATGAAGATGATATCTTCGGCCACTTGTTTGCTAAGCCTTATTCGTCTCTGTCATGTCTTCTTTTTAAACTCGCCAGGCTAGGCTACAGCTACAATCAGGCTTCCAGTCATTCAACACAATGCCACAGTCAGTTTGGAGAGCACAGACATAAGGAGGTTACAACATGGAGGTTGCAACCAGACATACAGAGGTCGTAACATCTCATAAACCTTGCGCTACATCAGCAGACACAGTAGGCCTTACCCACAGGGCAACCAGGGTGTTGGTTCCTCTATATGCCTCCTGCTGAGACACTCACTCATGGCAGAGACCACCACTAAAGACAACCTGGGGTACAGGGAGAAATGTTCACAGTCACATATGACATACTTAACCTGGGTAGTAGGGTGGCGTAGTGACTTAGGATACTGCCCTTCAAGTGTTCAAAAGGTTATCACAAAAGAAGGAATAAAGAGTTGAGTCTATACTTGTCCCATCTCATCCTTAGGATAGAACTGCCAACCTAATCACGTTGTGGTGGAAATAGTCCCTGATTAATGAGGCTCACTCTGTTTTTAGCTCCTCCAGATAGGAGATCACAGAGCCAGACACCTGCACCAGGATACAGACCTCCTTTTCCAGCACAGTTCAAAACACAGCCCTGCTACCTGGAGGAGATGAAGGAAATATGAGCAAAAGTGAGTAAAGCACATGTGAATTTTAGCCACACATTTTACATGTATCCAATATTTTTTCACATTTTTGTAATCCGAGTGTTTATTCTTCAGATTTTGGATGAGTAACAAACATGCTCTGCTTGCCAGGAAAACCACTGCCCTGCAAAACAAATCGCATTGGCAGCTATGAAAGGACAAGCAGAATTTATTTTCAGAGATGAGATTATCATTTGTATTTGTAAGACGAATTTCAGTGCATAACAACATAACATCACGTCAATTGTTGAATTGTGTAATTAAGGAAGTTTAGAGAAAATGACTCTGCAGTCATATCACTTCAGCATCACACCGTCAATGGAGGAAAAGGCATACGTGTAAAAAGTCAGTAGAAGGTTTGGATTTAGGGAGTTAAATGCAAACTATCATTTATACAATGACTGTGAACATTTCTCTCTCTCTCATCCAAATTTCCACCTTCATTGTAGAAGACAAACTAGGAGATGTCAGTTTTTTTCATCTGCTTGGCTTTAGTACCTTCTGACCCCAAGTCAATCACAGGCTGAGCTGCAATCAACCAATAACCTATTTGAATTTTCTAAAAAAAGTAGTATCCTAGAATCGCCATGACATTTAATGAAGATCTTCCCTTCACAAAATTATAGCAATGACATGCACAACTCTGTGGTGCTAGAAAACATAAGGTCATGACAAACTGTTGCCTAGCAAAACCCAGGCATCAAATGATGTGATTCATGTTGCTTTGATGTGACAGCATGCCAGGTAAACAACAGCAGCCATCACCTCCTGAGTGCAGTGTTTTTGGAGGGGACAAAAATAGCACTATCATCTTTTATTTAGCAGACAGTAGACAGACAGCCAAACCGGAGCTGACAGCCTAATGCACTACACGTAATTAAAGAGGAAAAACAAGTCTTAAGTGGCTGCAAAATGAATGGCGCTCTCAATCTTAAAAGCAATTTGGAGAGAAATTGCTATAAAAAGAAAAAAGGATTTGGTGCATTTTGGTGCACCTTTTAACCTTCTTCCTTTTCTATTTGAATCCCTTTGTCTTTGTACTGGTGATGTGGGGATTTTATTCAAACCTTGCTGATGGAGATTTACTTTGTTTTAGACATAACTACATTAAGGCGGTGTGATGAAGGATAAAAAGGCATCCTTATAGTCAAATGGCATTTCTGGTGCATTTACCTGAATCACCTGGGGGGATGGCAGCTCTGGCAGCGATGTTGTGCCATGATAGAGATATTTTTGTAGAAGCCTCTGCCCTTCTTTATTGGCTTGCTGGAATCAATCGTATGATTTCGTTTTTGTTTAAAGTAAAACTTATTTGCAATAAATTCACAATGACTTTGTGTCAGATGCTACTGATTTGCTGAGCGTGCACATTAAAATAGCCCTTGCTCACATAGCATTTTGTCTTCCCCTGTTGCACATCAGCTCTTTTTGCCACTGCTCTGCTTTCTGTCAGAGCTGAGGTACTACGACCAGGAGAAACCTGGTCATATACAGACTCCATAAGCTTCAGGCTCTAGAAGGGTACAAACTACTACTTACTACTACACTGGCCAGCATTATAGTAAACATAGCAGGTTTTGCCTACTCATTTACCTCTGTCTTGAATCTTTATCTACACCTACATTTTTCAACGTCACCATATTTTTGAGCAGAAACTTCTTCTACACTAACCATTCTGTGGACGGTCATCCTGGTCTTCATTCTCCTCATTCTCCTCCACTCACCTTCTGACCAATAGCTAGCTGATCACTCCATCTCTCCTATCAGAAGGGTAACATCATCACCCAACATGATGCCTGAAGATAGAAAATAGAGCATCACCCACTATCATTACAAATATAGAACATGGCAAAATATGAGCGAACACATATATAGTGAAGTATAGTGAAGAAAGACACACATGCACATCCGCATTAGAGTCAATTCACTTTGAATCGTCAGTAATTTGTTAATAGGATGGATAGGGCAACCTTTCATGCCATACGTTTTTCAATATTTTCTTCAATCAGAAGAAAATTCACTGAATGATTTTTGAATGAATTAAAAGTGAAATAAGCATGCCCCTGAAACATGCACACACACCCTCACACCCACACGCACAGATATATGCTGTACACACACATACACATGATCTCCAAAGCATGTGGCCGTTCGAGTGTGTGCCAAATGGTTCTGGCTTAAGCACTTTTAAACAGCTTGGACCAATTCTCACATATAATGCTTCACTAATACAGCATTTAACTCAAGAGCATGTTGCTGCCATAATACATCTGACATCTTGAAAGTAGAACCATATAACACAGAACATTACTAGCCACATCATTTGCAGCTCCCTCCCTTCTTCCCTGTGCTACTTGTTAGAATGCTGAACAGCACACCCACCAATCACATGCAGCGGGGAGCCATCACCTTGTCTGACCTATCACAGCGGTGGGGAGAAGGGCTGCTGTGGTAATGATAGACCTCCCTGGTCTGCAACCTTGCCGAGCCTTCCCCTCGGCTGAACTCACTGTGAGGCCTCACAATAGGAGAGAGAGCTAGCTGTGATTAGCTGGCAACTCCCTGGAGTCCAAATGCAACGTAGAGGACAACCTGACTTCCTGCAATCAATCTAAATTATAGTGAGAGATATGAGGACATGGAAAGTGCAGTGATATTGTGCAGTGTGTGTTCATGTGTGTGTTCCCTCTAGTACCGTAGGGGACAGCTGTCTGTCTGTCTGTCTCCTTTGTTTGAGGAACAGACAGACATGCAGAGACAGGGGCTTGCCTCTATGGGACTCAGAAACATATGCACATGCAACATCCTGAAGAAGAGAAACAGAGAAACACAGCTCAATAAATATTCAGGTAAAGAAAGAATATTAGAAAAAGCACAAAGGATCGAAGTGCAAACGCTGCTCAACAATGAGTAGTTTCCAGCAGCAGAGGGCGCCAGACAATAGTACTAAAATACTACACGATCCTCTGAAAGATGGCAGGTTATCTCCAGTCACGTCTCAGGTGAACTACTTGAAAGCAAAGATTATTTATAACAAAGAAAGCCCTGGCCATCCTCCTGCCTGAGCACTGGAGGTTTTTGAACCATCTAGAGGGAAATGTCGCTATATGCACACGTTGGACAGGACAGAGGTACAGGTTCCCACTGCCAACTAACATACAGTGGGGTCTTCTTCTTCTTCTTCTTCTTCTACTGCCAGGCATCTGAAAGGTTTTCTCACACAGTGCCATGCTGGAACCAAACCTGTGAGAATGAGAGAAAAGAGCACACAACAATGCACTTTAAAGCAGGCTGCCAACCAAGATGTCAAGAGAATGCAAGGGGGATATCAAAGAAGAACGAAACAAACTTGATTGAAATTGATTCTTTATGAGAAATGAAAAGGGAAAACATATCAAAATGAAATGTTGGACAATTATCAAGATGTTTTTTTTTCTTTTAAGGGAACTGGCAAGACATGTCAGGTTCAAATAAAACTGAGAGGCAGGCTCATGGTATAAAATGGTACAGAAAGATGACAGATGGTGGCTGAAAATTAAGCTGGTTATGACTCAAGAACTCTGAAACCTAAAACTTGTTAAAAGCAAATGAGGGAGGGAATCAAGAAACTAACATAAAATTACATGGTCTAAGGCACTTGCAATAATGTGGCTCATATAAACATGTCATCAGCGGTTTAAAATATTATAGTTGTTAAGTGCATCCCACATTTAAACTCGTGGAACAATTACCCAACGTGATTTTTATATCCCTTGGTGAAACTATGAAGTTACTGCATGAATTTGACTTTGGCAGGTATTTTTGTTGAAGTGAGTAATTGAAGTGGATTACTCATCTCATTTCATGCTCTGAGGTCATGCTCTAAAAAAGCAGCTAGACATGCTAATGCTCTGAAAGGATTTTAAGCTAAATCAATGAGATTGACTTCATGTAGAACCTCAGCAAATCGCACTTGATGAAGTAGGACGTTGGGGGAGAGGAAGCTAGATAGTGGAGTAGAGGGGGATGCGAGGAAAAGGCAGTGGCTGCATTTATCTTTCATCAAATAAGATGAAGTTTTAACTGCTTTACGGGTAAATGATCTACGAGTCTCTCTGACGGGGTGTGAGTGTGTGTGTGTGGGTGGGTGGGTGTCTGAAACAAAGTTCAAAGAGAGAAGATAAGAGAGAGCGTGTGCATGGGTGGGTGTGTGTATGTGTGTGTGTGTGGCACTACGTGAAGGTGTTGAAGCTGTGTTTGTTGGCCAGGTGCTCCTTCAGTAGCCCCCTGAGGCTAGCGCTGGATTTGGAGGGGAGAGGCTAGAGTTCATCATGCCCAACACAATCTGGGAGAGAAGCGGGGGGTACAGACAACAAAAAAACAGAGAAGGAGCATAGGGTTGGATATCTTCTTCTCAGAGGCTGAAGTGGTTTCTGTGAGCCACAGGAAAGTGAGGCAGGAGTTTTATCTCCACTAACTCAGCTCATAAACTGTTCCCCAGATCTGCCTGTTTCCACTGCTCAACCACATCCTGCTCAACTCAACACACACACTGCTGCCCGGAGCTGCTTCCGATGAGGAGAGAGAGAGAGAGAGGACAGATAGGTGAGAAAAGAGCGAAGCAGAGGAAGACAAAAAGAAGGATGAAAAGCAGACATCTTTTTCATTCTGGAACACAGCTGGTATCTGAGCAGGCATGGCAGATCCTAGTTCATTCTTTACTGTCACATCAAACTGATAGCGGAACGTAAATCCATGAAGAAATATTAATTGTCATTAACAGTTACAAAGCACAAATAACATGTTCGTGGCATCTGGGTCCATTTTTTGTACCCCACCTATTCCTTACCTACATTCATACCTTCTTTATCAATATTACGAAAGACTTCCGTGAATAAAAATCACAATAAAAACCATTTGTGCCAAGTGTAATTCCTCTGAATGTTACCCGTCTTTCAAAAGAATGAGTTTTCTGGGAGGTAGCAGGACATATTGATAAAGGAGCATTGATTCGATAATAAAGGTTAATTAAACTCTGTCTAAAAACCCTTGGGTTCTGCTTCCTTACCTCTCCTACAAAAGGTAATAATAAAGTGTAAGAACTGCAGAAACTGCAGAAAAGAGGCTGGGAATGGAGAGGAGAGACAGGAGCGTAAAAGAGTAAGTATAGCTCAGAAACCTTTACAGATAGGGAGGGAAATTACCATCAGCCAGCAGCCATATCCTGGCACATTTTGACTGTGGGTGGTCAACCTGTCTACTCTACCAACCTCTTTGGTAGGTAGCCATCACCTGGAGGCTCTTTTCTATTCTGAAACATATCCTTGGCTGGTAAAGACTGGTAAAATAGTGGCAGCTGATGAATGTTGGAATCCCTCAGCCAGTGAGGCCAGTGAATGAAAACCTGTGCTTCCTACCTTGCTACGAGATAATGGAGAGGGAAATGGTGCAAATGATAGACAAGCCCATAATTCCTTGAAGGAAGAAAATCGATGCTTGGGATAAAGATGATATCAAGGTGCTTCAAGCAGAGATAAAGAAAAAAGAAGAGAGAGGAAATAACACCTGCTGGTACTCCATGAACTGTTGCTGGGAAAGGGCACAACCCATGCCAGGAGAGCTCAGGCCTTAGGAGACAAAACCTGAACCCCAGTCTCTAAGTGAGGGGAGAGAGAATATGATAGGCGTAATGTGGAAAAGACTTCAATGCAATGTCTGGGGTGAACCATTTATTAGGCTCATATTTATCTTGTCTTCTAATTTCATATCTACTATTTCAACTGCTCTCTGGCATGTTTTGTTGCTATACTCTGTTCCCTTAATCTCCCCAGTCAACATTTTGGTAAAATCAAACATAAGACTGAAAAGCAGATTTTAGCAGAATTTGACAAATACGTCTTATTCTTGTTAAGGCTGGAGGCATGCAGGGAATCAATACTTGGCAGTGATCTCTCAATCCATTGCTGCTGAGCCGGTCAGTCAAGCAGCTGTCCTGGACACCTGATGGCTTGATGATCAGGGGAGAATTGTGATTGACTCTGCAGATATCTAGAATTGTCAAACAAGAAATGTTTCCAGTACCACCAAAAACATGTGCATGCTTTGCAAATGCAAGAGAGAGTGAGAGAGGCACTAAGAGAGAGAGGGAGAGACAGAGAGAGCAAGAGAGAGAGAGAGATTGCAGTCACCTCGTGTCCTATCACAGTGACTGCGATGTCCTCCAGTTGTCCCTGACGGAGAGCCTTGGTCTGGCTCAGCAGCTCCCAGCAGCCTTGATCTCCCTCCGCAGCACACTGACATCTGTACTGTTATGTACCACACCCTGATGCGGACACATGCACACAAACACGTGTGCAGTCTGTACTCATATGTACAGTCACACACAGACAATGAAGACAAAGGCTCAAAGATCTTTTGTTCATGTGTGGGCAGGTGCAAGGATACATGACTGTGCAGCTGGAAGTGAAGCTGAGAAGATGCGGTAGCAGCCATGAGCAAGTCTCTTTACAGTTGTCACTCAAACCTACCGGTAAAAACAACATTTTCTTTGTGCATTCAACTCTTATAGTTTGTGGTTGTGGAAGAATTAGAGACAAGAGAAAAGGGAAGTATAGGATGCTGTGTGCTATGAGGCATTAGGGCTTTTCACTCAGAGCCCAGGATGATGACCAGGGAGTCATCAGGCCAGCTTAAGGCCTCTCTTTAGGGCCTGGAGGAGGTTGCACTTTCCCATGGGACTCACCTCTCTAATTGAAGGCTTGGGCCTGTTGGGGGAACTGGGGTAGTTACAGAAAAATCCACAGTCCTGAAATGTCCATGAGGGATTACGTTTTATTTCTCTATGACAGAGATAATACACACAAAGATGAACACTCACATGAACACATTAACTACAATCCTCATTAGATTATTGTTGTAGAATATTATTTGAATTCAACTGTTATGTAATCTCTCCCACAATACAGCGTCAAACTGTGAATTACACAAAAGACCTTCAGATATTCTATTCTTGTCTCTTGGCACTGATGTCGACCGCAGATGAAGACACAATTTTCTCTTCTGAACAAAATACAGAAGCTTTCACTGGCCCCTACATTACCCTGTGTGTGTGTGTGTGTGTGAGTGTATTCTGAGCACACACACACACACACAAACAAACACACACACACATTCTTCTCCCTCTGCGCCTGCGTCTCTCTCTCCTCGCACAGGCACAAACTGTTCTCACATGTACCCACACATTCCCCCATGACTCATCTAAAATAACACAAGAGGCATATCAAAATAGACATTAATACCCTAATGAAAATAAACGGTGGGGCCCAGCAGAAATAAACACTGGTCAGCAGGCTGGTCTGTGGGCCGTGAGACTGCAGCGCTTGCAGCCTCTCCTCCAGCTCCTACTGTTAGAACAACATTCCACGCACGTTGACATCAACAAGGAACTTAAGCTAAAGTGACTGAACAGCTCTTAAGAATACCGCAAGGATGTCTGGTGAATAATAGGGGCTTTCACACCAGCATAACACTTAAGGGGAGATGTGTCCGCAATAATATCCTGGGTACTGATGAACGACAGCACCCCGTGGGGCTTCTGTGAAAATATGTTTATTGAACTCGTCTGGGGTAAAAGGGAAAACATAAAAACGCTGAGAGGAGGCTACATGCAAAGGCTGTCGTCTAATACATAGGCACATTAAGGCAAACCGGGAAAAAACAATATAACATCCTGGCATTTTCAGTATACCGGTGAGATGACTACTAAACCATTTTCTGAATCAGTATGCTGGAAAAGCTTATCGATCAGCTGGTACCACAATCAAGTGAAGGAGTCAAACCGTGTGATCTTTGACCTAATTTGACCTTTTGGAGGTGACCTGTTAGCCTCGCCTGGAGGGGTTAATGTCCTTGGCACTGGCTGCTGCTCTCTGAGCCAAAGCACATCGGGTACACACAGCATTCACATCTCGAACCCTTCACATCAAATGCCTGATACATACAGGGTAATTTAGCCATATATAGCTTCATTTATTTTTATTTTTGTTCCCTTGGTGAGTTAACTGAGTCTTCTCAGCTTCTCAGTTAATGTCTTCTCAGCGACCACGGTACTCTGGTGAACTAGCAGGGACTAGTCACAGGTGCAGTCTGTCAGAGCAGGTGTGGCAGCTGTGTTTGGTGCATGTGACAGCAGCTATGCGCCTGGGCGTGTGTGTGTGTGCGCGCTCAGCAGCATCTGTTTGTATACACGGGTACACCTAAATGACAGCAGATGTCTGTTGCATTCCTGTATTCAACATGGTTACATCTGTTTGTGTTTATTTGTGTAGCCTACTGTTATTTTCAGCTTGAACTCAGACTCTTTCACTGCCTCTGCACTGATCTCCATACTGTCTATGCCGTCTAGCTATGCCTCCGTCTAGCCCAAGCCTGAAAGCACCACAGAGAGAAAGGCTGGGAACAAGATGAGTGGAAGTGGACCAACAAACAAGAACCATGTACAATTGTTATAGCTTACACGCTGTAGTCTCGGTGATGCCGTGTAACAGAACTCGGCTGCAGCCAATCAGAAGAGCTCTTCCACTCTCCTGTCTGACTCTGTGACCTTTGTAGTCCCTGAGGTCGCATACAATAAGATACACGGCATAGATGTCAGAATGCCACCCATACCCTCACACACACACACACACACACACACACACACCCACACCCTCAAACATCAGAAGGAAAACACAGATGCACAAACACAATTAGCACATCAACACATTCAAAACAGTGAGACAAATGGAAGACGAAATTATTTGACGATAGATGATGGTATTGCTAGAATTACAAGAGAAGAATTCATTGCATTTACTTGTCTTGTAATATCCTGATTATTCCTTGTAACACAGCTCTGTGTGGTGATTTCATTTCGTTCGCCGTGCCTCACCAGCAGGTCCGGGCTGTGATTGATCATGACCACCAGACACCGTCTGTTTGTGAGGAAGTATCAAGGACCCCCAAAGGAGGTCTCGTTGTCTGTCTCCATCTCTCACCCACTAACCAATCAATACCGAAAGCACAAGTTTGCATTAACAAAATACCTCAGAGGCCACAGGTTTGTTACTGAATACTGAAATATACTTGGAATATATTTTGGACATATTTCCAGTTTTTCATGTACAAACATTAATCGGGCCAACTGCATATTTTGAAACATCTCTAAACGTATTCTGAATTCTAGGTTAATGTTTTTTTCGCAGTATGGGAGTGAAAGGTGAAAGCAGCAGCGATTGGCCAGGAGGGGTGAAGTAAAAATTGGGTGGATGGCTTTTCTTTATTTAATTGAACAAAAGTGGCTATCCAGGTAACAACCTCTTGTTCATCAAACCGCTGTGGTGGAAAATATAACATCCTGACTGGACTGACCCTAGGCAAGTGAATGTGTTTAGCAATGGCCTGTAATTTCATGCCAGTTTCAGGTTTCTATGTGATTTTTGTCAAGGCTGCATGTTTTTTGGGCAACCTGCCTTTAGCACAAGGTAAAATGTGACCTGTTTATGTGGTACATATATAGATATATTATATATAGTAAAGGTATAGTATAGTTAAAAAAATCTTTTTCTAGAATGAATGTAGTTGTTTATCATAAGGACTGATTTGTGGAGGAAAAACATTTTGCAAAAACAAAAATTTGGAAGCCTCCACTACACATTGACTGGATACAAGGATGGAAAAACAGGCAATAGATTTAATCTAATTTCATTTGATTTAACCAAGTTACCTGTCAGCTTCTGCCTATTGAGTCAATTGGTACAGGAAATTAGTGGAAATAGGGTCATATTCCTGCCTGACATTGCTAGAAGGACATGTTATTGATCCCGTTCTCTCCATCCTAAGGCCTCTCTTCTCTTCAGGTGGAGTAAAGAGACTGGAACAGCTTCAGATGAACAGATGGCAGCCATATTTCCATCTAAGTGCACTTGGCAGCACACTGACACAATAATCTATCTTGGTGGGCAGAAGGATGCCACACTGTAACCCATAAAAACAACATTTATGTAAGGAGCAAAGTACACTGTACATTTGAAAATGGTGTGTATAAAATAAGAACATGTCCTGCAACATATCCGGTGAAAATTTCCTTGCCGTTTTTCCCGCCCACACAACTTATGTCATGTTATGCCACCTATCAGTCTATGCAATGTCACCAGGAGAGAATCAGATAGATTGGTGTTCCAAGAACCACACTTAAAAGGTCTTATCGTCTGTCAATTAATCACAGGGTTCATTCAATTGAGGCTTCAGTAGAAACATGCACATAACACAGCAAATGAAAACATAGCAGTTGGTAACATCCTTTATCAGAGGATTTATTTTGGTAAATTTGCTTAATAACATAAGTAGAGGTGATGATTTTTTGCTTTGTGATCACAACTCAAAAGAAACAAAAATAAAACATTTTTCTAAAATTGAGATTCATAAATACATTAACAATAACGCCTGTGGCACATCACAGACTACACCACAAAACAGGTCTGATTTACAGTATACCCAGGACCCGGGATGGAGATGCCAAATGATGTACAAAATCAATACTCTTCTATTAGGTCAGTCCCACTGAGCAACTCCAGAGCAGTTTTTCATAAAGGATGACTTCCAGTTGGTGAGTTAAAGCAGTTGTAAACTGAATAATATCATCTTCTCCTGAGGAAACCCTCATTCTCTCTGTAAATATGAAAACAAAATGACACAAACTAGAACAAGGAGTCCTTTACCACATCAGGATCGGTGTTGTGTGTAATCAAACAATTAAACAGTTCAGCAGACGGCCGACTCTTGTTACTCTTGACATTGCGACAAAATTTTGATGAGTCATTACTTGATGATGTTGTCCAATGACACATATTGCACTCCCAGCAGTAACTGTTCACATTTTCACAGGAAAAATCAGCTAATCGTAGCACACCAATGCACCATGAGGCACTGCAATGCCATGGGCCTAGCTTCACTTGTTGGGCTTCAGTGTGATTCTGCTCAAACTGATCACTCCATTAATTAAACTTGGTTGAGCTCTGAAAAGTCACTCAATTAATACAGAAAAAGCTAATTGTACTTTAGAACAAAGTTGTTTCCTGAGAGCTAATCGACAATGAAAGCACTTTCTGCTCTACCGGTGAAAGCAAAACAGTGTCTGCGTGTCGGGGGCACTCTTTCTCCTCAGTCATATTTTGTTGAGTTGAGTAAAAAGGCAGCAACTGGGCTGGCTGGTTAGCCATAACCAAGCTGTTTGGACCAGAGAAAAAACTTCCTTCCATCTGGACTGAGAGAACTGCACTGGGACCTGTCAGTGTTGATTAGTCCTCCAATAACTCACTATTAAGGATCTGCAGACCCTCAAGGAGGCCTGACTAAATCAAGTCTAGCATACTCATCATACTCATACTCTTCCTGGCTAACTTCATAACTTGTCCCCTCAATATGCTTCCTATGCATATACACAGGGAGATACATACACACACACACACACACACACACACGCTCACACACAGGCTGAAATACATAATGGTGTACCAGTTTGGATAATATACAAGAAAAAACACTGTAGGGTCAATGAGTAAAAATATTAAAAAAAATACAAAAAAGAAACACCATTGAATAGGTAGAGACTAACACACTGTGGCTGCTCTTCAGGACAATGGACAGTAATTAACAAAGTGGGTGCTTGATGTGAGGAGGCATAATGTCCCATAATGGATGGCAGTATTTGTGTAGGAACACAAATGTAGCTGTAACTGTCATGAAATTCTATTATTGGTAAAGTGGGCTATTGATATCCCTAACATTTCCATTTCAATAAAGGGATCGGCTTACAGTACTAAAGTGCATTATTTCTAGCACTGTGAGAACAGGACATATGCTAGGTAAGCTGCAAAGGCTATGCAACAAACAGACGTACTGTGTTTACGAGGAGCCTTCGCTAGTATTACGGCTGAGATCAAATATCTGTTAGCAGTGCGGTCTTGCATAGTAAGTGCATTTTTTCCTGTAGCACTATTTATGATATTATGGGACAGGAGTAACAATGTGAAGCAATTCTGCAAAAGGCCCACAGCTGTCTTTAGAGAGTAGAACGTATTTGGACGGATGTGATCTGCCAAGCCGAATTATTCTGACCTTTCGAAAACCTAAATGGAGCAGCATTCATGCCGAACGCTAGACTGCAGGTCATTGAGAAGCTAATGGAGGTGGAGTTTTGAGAATAAGAAGGCTCTCTTATCTGGGTTGCACACTGATGGTGAGAAAATGACAAATAAATGCAACAGACTCATCCAAATGAATGCAGTAGGAACATGAATAGAAAGACCCATTTGTGGACTTGCATTATGTGGGGGATCCCAGAGGATTGAATATTGCTCCCAGATCTCTGTGTTTTCCAAAGGCTTACTTGTGCAAGATACGAGAAAATCTGTTTTTTTTTAAACAAGGAATCCTGAGATTGAACTTTCCCAGATTTTATTTTAAATATGTTCCAACTCTAGATCTTGACACGTTAGATAGAAGAATCCCTAAACCAAACTGCTGCTGTTGCAGAAAAATCTTGGAATTCTTCAATTTTAGTGAGTTTCACGTTCTTCTCTGAAAGTTTACATACAGAGCAGGTTCAATGACCCTAAGACCCATGAAAGCCATGCAAAATTAAAGATTAAATTTAATCAATCTGAAAATAAGGCAGTTTTTCTAAATTCCTGAAAAGGTTTTCATCCAACAGCAGTGAAACGCAATGCAGCCATGGAGAACATAATTCATAATGTCAAACTCAAATAACAAATCCAATAACTACCATTTGGAAATCTAGCAAGGTGAAAATAAAGGGTGTAACCACTGCATGCCATCTAGCCAAAGTCAAAAAGGAACAGTTTTCTTGTCCAGGGTGTACAGGAAAAACCTGTGATGTGCCCAAAATTAAAATGGTATGAATTCATACCAGGCTAGTATTAGTGGATCTCTGTCTTTGCCAAAAAGCAGTAGGTAACCTGTGGTGAAATGTTTGATTAAAATCACTGACAACCCTAAGTAATAATTCCAAATTTCCAGGGAACACTTATTCATAAAAAAAAAAAAAAAAAAAGATTTATGGTCACTGATAGGCGAGATAACAATGTGAAAAACATCATTTTTAAATGTCCATAGGAAATGCTATTTAGATCGCTTATCAATACTGAAGCACAGGAGGTTTTGTTTCCAGCTAGGCTATCTGTGGAGCTGTCTTGCATTTAACAGATGTCCCCTGAGCACTGATAGCCCTTCCACTAATGCATCTTGGGAGGCTGCCCATGAACTGCAGTAGGTTTGTGTCCAAGATTTTCTTTCAGATTTCATGAAATGGGAGGGGAGGCAACACATCCAACAGATAGGCAGATGTACCATGTTGATGTATAGGTTAGTAACCAACTTGAAATAAACCTCATCTTAATTTGAAGTCTTTATAGTTGCAAAGCAGAGCCACGGATAGCTGCTATCCTATGGAAAATAGTCTAAATAGTAGGCTTTATCTGCCATTTGATTAACTTATGACTGTTTCATCTAGGCTACGGTTCAGCCCATATTATCTCTATCAGACTACAGTTTAAAAATGCTTTATACACCCTTAAATAAGCAATCATACAGACTGACTGTGTCAAAGTCACACACACCCATCTTTTTTCTCTTTTTATTCAGTGATAAATAATTTCCTATGACCATAGGCTTTATGTGTAGACATCTGATCAAGGCAAGAGACAAATTAGAGGGCACACATTGCCACCATTAGAAAATAATAGCAGAAACAAAAACAATGAGGTAAGAAGTTCTCTTTTTATACATTTGTGGTGCTTCTATTTCTGTTACCTATACTGTTGAATGCACAGTGCTTCCTAATACAGAAATCCCGCCTTTTGTGTTTATACATTATTAAACAAAATCAGGTCATGGCACAATACTGAATCAAACCAAGACAGGGCACTGCAGAATCTATAGTTAGCAGTATACATCAGGCCAAGAGTAAGAAAAGCAGAACAGGAAACAAAAATACAAAGAACTCTCTAAGACTTAGCGATTGAGCCCGTGACTGCTTCAACACACACCTGTCTGGGGGAGATCTGAGCTTCAGTAGGTTTTATGCTCCCCAAATGTGTGTAAGCCTATACAGTACAAGCCTCTGTGAGAGTTGTGTGTGTGTGTGTTTGTGTGTCTGTAGCTCTATACAGTACAGCATGGCAGCTGTGCAGCTGTACGTGTGTACATGTGTGTGTGTGCGTGCGCGCATTCACGGGCATCAAGAGCAGCACACTGAGGCACAGCCCCATGCATGGATCTGACCTGCAGTCCTGGTGCCTTTACTGTTACAAAACAAGACAAAAATGCTCTTGGCTCCCTTATTTCCCCTCCTGTAGGACCAGTTTTAAAAGGAGAATAGCACTGAATTTCAGTATTCACATATGTTATTCTCACACCTTGGGAAACTTCAGTTTCTATTGGTAAAATTCAATTCAATTACTGTCTTGGATAGCAAGTTAAAAACAAACAGTTAATCCCGACCCCCAAACTGTGACATTACAGTGATGCACAGCTCTGGAAAATTACTTGAAAAAGATGGGAAGTGGTGGCTGTTCTTGACTAAACTAATAGTACTACAAGATGAAGCTTATTTGAGTTTGTTGGGTTGTGTTCAGATGAATATTCTTTAAATTCACAGTCTTCTATTGGCAAAGGAGCTGCTCCAGGATGTGCATCATTGCGACATCACAGATTAGTCTAACCGCCCTCGGTTTTAGTTTGCTAAGACAGCAGTTTACGTCCATTAATACTTATTGTGCTGTCTTAGACCATATAAATAACATATGTAAGTTCTTAAATTGAGTGGCATTCCCCTTTAAAAGGTGCCCGACTCCCTGTTCTGCAAGGCCCAGGGAGGTCACCTCTGCCCCTCCCCCCCCGCTCCTCTCTTCGTTACCTGCTCCTGAGTTGGGGTTGGCAGAGGCAGGCTGCACCCTTCCTCTCTTCCACAGTGGCCTGTGTGCTGGCCCGGACAGCTGGGATCACAGCTGCCGTCCCCAAACGGACACCTGGGGCCTTCCGATGTGAAAGGCAGGAATATACCAGAAACCCCCTTACCCTCAAGGGTTCAGAACCTCAATTACACTTAGACTATTTCAGTGGAAAGGTTGGAGGGTTTAAAAAAAAAAAACAAAAAAAAAAAAAAGA
>OOFE01037815.1:0-12906 GCA_900323365.1 Monocentris japonica | reverse complement strand
GGAAACCAGGTAGAGTAAATTAGTGAAAATAAATGTGTTTTAAATGTAATTTACTACTTTGTTATGAAAATAAGGAGTTATAAGAGGATTGTGCTGATGACTAAAATATATGAGGGGAATCAAATATATATATTTATCTGAATGATCTATCTATCTGTCTGTCTGTCTGTCTGTCTGTCTATCTATCTATCTGTCTGTCTGTCTGTCTATCTATCTGTCTGTCTGTCTGTCTGTCTGTCTGTCTGTCTATCTATCTGTCTGTCTGTCTGTCTGTCTGTCTGTCTATCTATCTATCTGTCTATCTGTCTGTCTGTCTATCTAATCCCTAATCCCAACAAGCTAAATACTGGTGAATAATGTAGTGATGAAGAACACAATCTTCACAGTGAAATGTACTGCAGATGGTGTGCCAGTAGATTCTTATGTTTATAATTTTGCAAACGTTTATCAGCTGAAAAGGAAGGAAAGCTGCAGAGGAAAGGTAGTCATGGAAAAGAGTTCTGTATAAAGTCATTTTGGCAGGTAGTGAATGTTTTATGCTGAGCAAGGCCAAAAGTTTGGGATGAGGAAGAGTCAAGCAGATATACATAATAATGATTGTACAAATCTGCGGGGAGCAATAGAAATCATTCTTCCAACTTGTGGTCCATCTGAGGTAAATATATTATACTGCTTGATACAAGCAGCGGGTATGAGTGAAAGACAGTCCATTCAAGAAATAAAAATAATGTATAGGCCCATGGGTGCTGCTGGGCTCCCTGACACCATGCGACACCATGTTTGTTCTTCCTCTTTCTTCCGTTTGAAGAATGGAAGTCATTTAGAAGCATTAAATATTGAGATGGCTAATGATATACACCGAAATACTGGGCCATAATGAAGTGCAATATATGACCATGTATTCCCAGTTGCTGGACGCTATAATTTGCAAAGATTAAAAGATAACTTGACAGCAATTGTGGATTCATAATATTAACAGTGTTATACTTACACTCCCTGACAATCAGCAGACCCATAATAAGTAAATCATGACCAAATATTGAGATAATGTGTCCATATATGGTACCATATATATTTCTATTTATAACAGAGATGACAAAATTTGAGCAAGATTAAATGAAGCATCATATTTGCAAACTGCATTTTGAGTCAAAATGTTCAAAAATGTGACAAATTCATGACTTAGACAATGTTCAGCAAATCATTCTTTGGTGATTTTTGAAATGATTTTCAGCAGTTACTTGGTTAGACCCAAGACCCAAAGCACCACTATATGAGTATATACTGTGTAGGAGCCATTTCTGAAATATGACTACTGTATAAATATTTGTTTATTACAATTATGAGATTTATTGGAATTATTGTTAATTGAGACTAAGATTATTAGTTGTTCACTTAAATGGACGTATTCTGTTTCCTGGTTCGGTACCTTTAAATAGCAATCACCTGTGCCATAGGGGCGGGACCAAGAAGGGAAACAGTTTTTTCACTAAGTCACTATATACTGTATCTCTCTTGCACCCAGTTTGAAATCTATTTCGTCTGTGACATCTCACAGTTTCAGTTAAGCCCAGAACAAAACATTCAGTTGAGAACTGTAGGTCTGTAGGTTCTGCAAAGACCTGCTGAATGTATTGAAATGACTGCTTTCCCCTGGAATCTAGAATCAGATTATAAACAAGGATGATGACTCAAGAATAGAAATGCTCCTCATTTGACTCCTGTAAAATACAAACAGCCAGTGCTGCAAACACTGCAAAAGCATAGTTCAAAAATACCCAAAGTTGTTTAAATCCACAAACAAATGAACCACTAACATGAAATAATTCATTTGGAAACTTGAGAAAAATAAAAAACTCTCTTCCATCAGCGTTTGTAATTGGCAAATGAATTAATCTTTGATTTCATTTTTGATAGTATTGTTGTGCTTTCCCAGTGCTATTTCACAATAGGTATTTCAAAGTTTGTACACAGTTGGTATTTCAAACATAAATCAGAAAGTTTTGTTCCCAGTAGAACTTGATGCACTAAGCAGTTTTTGACATATTTGGCTTAACTTGGCTTTGCATTGTATACTGCACTACTCCTTGTCAAGGCAAGATGCTTCAAAATCTTGCACACCGTTACAACTGTAATATTGCATACAATGGACAATGACATCAAACATTAAACATTACAGATTACTTTGAAACACAAAATTCACAAAACATCACCATAAAACATACATTTACAGCTGGTAATCTTTACTGTGACTGTTTCCCACCATCAGCTCTTGGGTACTCTGTTCACATCAAAAGGGATAGTGACATCAAACAGCATGTAAAAGAGAAGTAACTACATGATTATAGCCTTCGCATGTAGATATTATTTGTTATTTGTTAAGTTTCACAATTAAATCAACTTGCAACAGATTGGCATTTTCCTCAGTTAAATCCTGATCCTCAGCTCAGAGGGTAGGAAGCACAGCACAAACATGCAATCTGGTAATAGAAACTGGAGTCTTTGATATGGGTCCCCATGGGCGGCATCAGCTTGAATTCTGAGAGGGGGTAGTATGAATCCTAACAGAAGGCTCCTACTGCAGGGTCAAAGCTACACTGAGAAACGACACGTGCTGAATACATGTGAAATACACTCTGCTTTGATATTCAGATCAGCCAGTGCTCTGTTGGGAAGAGCCTTGGGTATTATCATCCAAGGCAGAACAGCAATGAAAATGCATGTTGACTTTTTGGACTGACTAAAAGCATACGAGTATGTCGCACACCAACCACTCCACACTCACTTGACCTAATGACTAATCATATGTAGCTATCACTTGAATGCATCAGAGATATGTGGAAATGCCAGGAACAGACTATTTAATTAGAAATATTGGAGCAAAGGGCAGCATAATCCATTTTTGTCTTTGCGTCAATTTAATTAGTTCATTTTCTGCAACAGCCACTACAGGAACCAATTGTTTTTTGACAACGTTGCAGGAGTTGAAGAAATAATAAATTGCTTCAGTTTCATTGCTCATATAAAAAATACTGGTGTGTTAAACTTTGTCGATGTCCTGATAAGAGACCTTATGTAGCAATCAATAGAATAAACTAGATTATAAAAATCCTGAACTCACCCTTTAATTAGAACTACTTCCCTTCCCATCTCAAGATTTAATCATGGCACAAAATGAATTATAGCATAGAAGCAAGGATATTGTAACCCTAAGGTTATATGGGTTCTGGCCTCTATCTAACTACCAGATAAAACATCAGTGGTTTTAATTATTGATAATTAACCTTATGAAATATGATTCATGCCCCTCTCTCCACATCTCTCCCTATCCTCTCTTTCTCATTAACAAAGCTCTTCTTGATGTTTATATCATGTATAGACCTCTTCATTTATCACATATGTATTCAGCTACGGTGCTCATTGGTTTCTGCTGTCTTCAGCAGAGTAAGCAGGAAGACCCTGGACCTTATCAAGAGCACTTAATCTCATGATCAAATTCATGTGCGGGACATGATCTCGTACAGTCGTACGCATAGCTACATATTTGCTCCATGTTGTATTGAGCTGAGAAGAATCCTCCCTTGGTGTTGGCTATGCTGCTGCATGCAGCGCAGTAATGTCAGCTCATATCAGTCACACCATGCCCCACCTCTCATGTTTCCAGTCTAATTTCCATTGTCTGACCCAGCCACCCCCCACTTGAAAGGCTGAGGCTGGAGATGTTGCTCTCTTCTTCCTAGGACCTCATTAGAATCCCCTCCAGCCACTCAATCACTAGACCTTCATCAGTGACAAGCCTGTGTCATCGACACACAGCCAAGACAAGAATATGACTGACAGTTGGCTCTACACACATGTGGGCATATGTGCACTATTATGGGTGTGCGTGCATCTACACAAGCCCACAGACACAGGCAGTGATGCACACACTTGTGTATGCTCAAGTGTACACACATGCACACACGTGGATGTTCAACCTCTCCCGACATGTGCATGTGTGCACACACACATACGGGAACATCATGTGTGTGCAGATTCATAACCAAGGTGATCAGTCCTCCAGGGCTCATCAGCTGGCTAGTGCCTCTTCATACACCCTCTGCCGTTGTAGCCGGCGCAGGTTTGTGATTGTCCTGACAGCTCCATTAAGGAAGAGAAGGTGATTGCATTGTGCTCCATTCCCATAGCACGCATGACTAACCAGGCTCAGGAGTCAGTGGGAGGGACCCCTTTAAGCTCTGTTCTGTTGTGTTTATGTCAGTTTTGACACAAACCTTTCATGTATGTGGGGCTCAAATGCTCACCACTGTACTATGAGCTGAGGTTGTTAGCAGAGAGGGTGTCTCTCATCCCGAAAGTATCGGCACTTCTATTGTTGAGGCAATATATCTTATCTGGTGTTTTCACTGGAAACTGTACAAACGGCATAGAGGATGTCAGGCTAAAAGCAATAGAACATTAGTGTTTATTTGAACATGTTAGCTGAATATGAAAATAACTTTTGCTGCATGTGGAATTGACTGCAGATAAAAAAAAACACATATCTACCAAGTTACTCTAGAAGTACAACTGAAGACACCCATGATTTAAGATTGCAAACACATTTTTTGCTATTTTAAGGGGATACTTGCAGAGAACTCTGTACACAAGGGGAATTATTAACGAAACATGAAAATGTATCATCTTGAAGGTCAACCAACACATATTTGAAGCAAATTTGTTTGGAGGGCTATTTATTCCAATCTGAGTGGTGAATTCATAGTGCCAAGATTGGGATTAAACCCAAACAAGACGGATGGAGAGCTCCTTAATGTCCCAAACAGAAAGTAAGAGTAAGCTTTGTCACTTCATGACACCTACATTTGAATATAATGCCTCTGATCCAGCCTGTGGAATTATGTGACGAATGAAACATCTATCAATGTTGTCAGACACTATCAAAGTGACAGACTGACTGAAAATCAGTCAGAAGCATGTAACCCACTTGGATGGTTTGATCTTTTCATTCATAAATTAATATTTCCACTTACACCGATCAGTCATAACATTAAAACCATTCAGCACTCTGACCGGTCTGCGGCTACGCAGCCCCATACGCAGCAAGCTGCGATGCCCTGTGTGTTCTGACACCTTTCTATCATAGCCAGCATTAACTTTATCAGCAATTTGTGCTACAGTAGCTCTTCTGTGGGATCGGATCAGACGGGCTAGCCTTCGCTCCCCACGCACATCAATGAGTCTTGGGCACCCATGACCCTGTCGCTGGTTCACCGGTTGTCCTTCCTTGGACCACTTTTGGTAGGTACAAACCACTGCATACTGGGAACACCCCACAAGACCTGCTGTTTTGGAGATGCTCTGACCCAGTCGTCTAGCCATCACAATTTGGCCCTTGTCAAAGTCGCTCAGATCCTTACGCTTGCCCATTTTTCCTGCTTCCAACACATCAACTTCAAGAACTGACTGTTCACTTGCTTCCCAATATATCCCACCCCTTGACAGGTGCCATTGTAACAAGATAATCAATGTTATTCACTTCACCTGTCAGTGGTTTTAATGTTGTGGCTGATCGGTATAGATCCAGGAGAGGAATTATCTTCCTGACCTTTTCATCTCTCCACACATCTTTACACTGGTTTGGATCCTCAAAGCTACGATCACATAGCAGTTAAGATTTTCTCTTATTTTCTTTGCTGCTTGATGAATCTCTATTGAATGAAGCATTTAAAGACGATGGATGTCTTTGCACACAACAGCTGAGTGGTGAGAGGCAGTCACTAACCATTATGCAGGATGTCAAAAACAGCTCAGAGCAGCTAACCAGAATTGTCCTTCCTTCACCAAGGTCAGAAACACATACTGTTCAGAAAGCAGACTGGGGAGGGTTGGTGGGGGTGGGGAGGGCTTGTCTATTTGTACATATATTTGTGTTTGTGCAATGCCCGCATTGTATGTGTTCATATCTTTCTGTTTCACTTATAAGGTCAGTTGATATCACAGTGCTATTCTTTAAGTGTGAGGTATATGGTATTTTATTTATTTTGCTTTTCACTGCAGAATGGTTTGTTGTGCTTTTCTTGTGTACTTTCATTTTGTAGCTATGTTTTCCTGTAAAGCCTGTGAATCAATGATCTTGTGAAACAGGTACATTCTGACACATTTAACGTAATATCTAATGACTAAAGTCTGATTCCTAAACAAAATAATGTTGAAGATTGACAAAGGTTTTTATTATATTTTATTATATTCTTTTCAGGTGAACAAATGTACCAGGGGCACTGGGTGTGACAGTTTTTGTTGTTTGACTGAATAGTAAAAGTTCTAGCTGATGTTAGCTTAAGACCTCATCATTTCCTTGTGGAGAATGTTCTTTCCATGTTGTCTTGGACAGCGTGAAATTCTCAAGCTCATGAGCACATATCTTTTGTTTTGTAGCAATTATGGGTGAAACAAGATTGCACAATAACATATTTTTTGGCACGGATAACCTCCTCACACACACACACACACACACACACACACACACACACACACACATTCCTGCCCAAGTCTTGTTGTGCTTGTGTGTTGTATTTTAGAAACAGTTGGTTTCTTGTTTTGTTCTTTTCAGAATAAAAGCACACATTTTTCACACATTTCAAGTATTTGTACCCCTGTATTTTCTACAGTACCTGGGTGGAACGAAAATACAACCCATGGTGCTTTATTTAGTAGTTTAGTAGTAGTTATAATTACTTTTAATAATGTAATTAATTGGTTATTTTCATTTAATTCACTTACTTTGCATTTATGCATGTTTTTTATTGCTTTACTGTTTTCCTCCTTGTTAAGTGTTGTCATTTACAGTAGTTCCTGTTTTACACTTCCGTTAGATTTTTGTCAACTTGATTTTTATTTTTTTAAGAGGTAATGTTTTTGTAAGCCCCTTGGGTTTTTCTATAATCTCACTTACACAATCTGCTATTTTAATTATTTTTTTTTTAGATGTATAAATAAACTCGAGACTCCAAATGAACTCTTTTAAGTGTATTCAAAAGCACTGAAGCAGTGACATAACTTACTTTAGTTGCTCTCAGGCAGATTTGACAGGAAAGGAATCACCTCACTACCCTGAATAGAGTTAAAATGCATTTATCATCCCCAATGTGATTCACATATTACTTTTGAATACTTTCAATAATATTAATACTAAAACTTTATAATAATGATAATAATAGACCATTAGTATTGGTAACTGTAAAACATTAACACTGTACAATACTAACAGTTAATGAATATATTGTACAATAAGCCTTAATAATTATTTATAGTTATGGCTTTCCACATTTTCTTCTCATGACTTTTTAAAAAAACTTTCCCATAGATTGCCTACACAATAACTCCATTTTCAATTCCCACCTTTGGGAGGCAATTACACGGCTGCCCCAATCTCATCAGTCAGGAAGACAGTCAGAGAGTCAGCTGAGTGTTTCATTCTTATCTCTTGTGCTCACTCTCTTTCTCTCTCAGTCTTTCTCTCCTCCCCTCTCCTCCATCTTCCTCAGGCTGGGTGGCTGGCACGCTTAGTGACAGCAGGTCCTTGGCTCCATCTCACTCTGGCTCTCCCTTTCACAGGACAGAAAGCGTGATGACAATTACCAGAGCTCCGCCTCCACAGACTTCTTGTTCGTTCGTTCGTTCGTTCACTCGATCCTTCCTTCCTTCCTAGCATGCAAGCTATAATCTCTTCTTCCCCCTCTCAATTACACTGAGTAATATGTAAATGCAAGTCAAAGTCACCAGCTCCATGACTGCTTCAGGACCAGCATCAGACAAATGAGTTTGATGCAAATCTCCTGTCTGAAGTGGTGAACCCATTAAAATCAAAACAATCTCATCTCCATATCGAAGGCATTTGTCCTCTTCCATCCCCCACCGATGAACTTAATGGTGCCAAGTCTTCTTCCAATCATGAAACCATAAACATAAACCGCAAAATTCTTCTTGAGTTAGGTGACACCTTTGGTGTTCGGCACTGCATTTCCCGGCGACAGCAGCTCCCACATACTCAAACAAGCAAACTGTTCTACTGAGACTAGTGAAGCAACTACAACTAACGTCAGAATTTAAGCTGTGCCTGAGTAACCATGTCTACAGAGACGGTAATATCTACACTGTATAAATATATCAATGTTTGATGAAACAACATTATTACTACATATATATTGCAATCAATTGCCACAAGACTGCTTACAGTAATGTTAGCATCAGACCTACGTTAGTACTTTTAACCTGCTAACCGAGCCATTACTAAACTTACAAAACAAGTTTGCCATCATTCGCATTAGCTGTGAAACATTTACAGATGTTTGATGACCAAAACATTTGCCATGTGTCTTTCAAACACAACTTGCAACTCAATGTAGGAAGTGGCCGTACATAATGATAAAGACACTCAATCTAGACTGTGGCTAATAAACAATAGTGAAACCTACAAGTCCAAAAGAAAAAGTGCCACCGCATCGCTCCTTATCGTCCCTTCTCATCCTGAAGTGCTTTTCAACTTGGAGAGTCTAGTTTTGGCGAGGAGATGGTTTCCATTTTGGCACACTTGCCTTCTTTTGAGCGATTAATCTGTTTCTTTTTACATTGATTTTCTGTTGATGAAGTATGAGTTTCTGTAGGTACTGGTCTTTTCTTTGTACTGTTCAGCCATGATGGCTATTTCTGCTCATGCTTTTTATTCCAAACAAACTACGGTTGCTGCTTCCATAAAGCACATCACTCTCTGTGCAGCAGAGGAAGTTTAGAACACCAAATGTAAAAGCTCTCATGAGCTGGGTAGAGGTTGAATCACTATTGAATAGTATCAATGACATATTCTACCAAATACATAAACATGCCTCTGATCTTATTAAGTATCAATCACATTTTGTGCTGGGTAAAATTTCTTTCTGTATTGTCTTGTCCGAATGACAGTTCCTTTGCAGTGTGCTGTCCAGCATTTGAGTGGTGTTTCAGCAATGTTTATCTTGGATGACAGAAGCAATCTGCCCCTGTATCAGCTGACGGGTCAATCTATATCCCATTACTCTATCTAAACAATATCCTCTTGGCTGAGATTCAAAAGGCATCCTAATAAATCCAGTCTTAGTACTATCATGTAAGGCTACACCCCTCTACTGACATGTAGCAGCAAATATAGTAAATCACTTCATTGCCTCTAATGCAAAAAACATGATAAGATATTAAACTCCATTCTACACCCCTCATACTTTTCCTCTAAATTTTCATTTCATCCTCTACCTCCAAATCGCTCTCTCACACTCTCTTTTCTCTATTCTCTCTTTCCAGGGCAGTGCTGAAGCGGGCTTTGCTCGTGTGATTTACTTTCTATTAGGGGATTAAAAATCAATTATGCAGGAAGCCATGCGTAGGCGTGATTATAGCTGCGCATGACGGCACCATTCATCACAGGACCACTCATCTCTGCAGCCGCTAGCCACACAACACACACCAGGACAGCCATCTTTTAACATGAACTCTGCCCTCATCTTTTACACATTACAAAAGGAGTAAGTCCACCATATATTATAAGATGAATGATTCAGTAACTTTTGTGGTTTAGAAAGCCCTTAGTACAGTAGTGAAAAGGGTGGAGTGCAAAAATACTGCATGTATATGATGATGTTCACAGGAAAAACGAGAGAACAGAAATACTTGTAATACCCATAAGCTCAATGAAGGCTCTAACATTATCCAAATGGCATGGGAAGTCATCAATCTGCTTTTTAAATGAAATTTTGTCTTCCTTCACAATTTATTGATGACAGTAGTAACTATATTAAGCCTTATGATATTATTTGTGAATTCAATTAAAGTATTTGGTGAAAGTTGGCTTAATAGATTAGTCATACTGATGACTCACCTCAGATTAGATTAATACAAATTATCATGTCATGGATATAATTACCAGCATGAGAAATTCAGCAGCAGGACATGATGAGATCGGTTCATCTCTGCAAGGTGCGTCCTACAATTGTCAAGCCATAGACATATAAACTCTTATAATCATTGGAAAGGGCTAGTCATTTCAAAGGATGTCAAAGTTTGTAGTTTTCTTCTTTAAGTCACAAGACTCAAGATACTTTATTGCCCTGACGCTGTCCTTCCATTTTTCTTAAAAGTAAAGCAAAGTTAGTGCATAACAAAATTCAAGCCCCTGAATCTCAGAATTGAAGATTCTGAATTCTTATTTCATCCTGTAGGACCATCAGTATGGATTTAAAAGATTTTTAAAAAACACTCTACAGATATGGGTGTTCTACAATCTCTTGATAAATTCCACTCTTCTCTGAACGATAATGATTATACTCTTGGAATAATTTTAGACTTTAGAGTTTTTGACACTATAAATCAGGACACTCTACCGTACAAATTATCACGCTGCAGCTTGTAGTTGTAGATGGATGGACAAAGTGATTATGAGTGGTCCTTGGAATATTATATGCTGCTTTATCTAGATCAATACTTCCTGTCCTTTTTGCTGATCACACTTGATCATAGCACATAATGCTTAAGCACAATGTTTCATTTCACTACTACCACAATCAGCTATATCTGCAATTAAAACCCAATGATCCAAACAGCCTTGATACTCCACACAATTGCCTCTGCAATACAAAGTGCTGGATGTCTCGGAAACGTTTAATCAATAAAATCCTGGACTGATAAGAGGGAGGCACTGTACAAGAGAGGGCAGAGTAGACTTCTTCTGGAGGAGGCTCAGGTCTTTCAATATGTACGACTACTCGACCTGTTTTACCAATCTGCTGCGGTCGCCAGAGCACTGTTCTTTGTTCTTCAGTGTGGTGTGCTGGGGAGGAAACATCAAGCCTGGGGATGCAGGCAGAATTAACAAACTGGTGAAAACGTCTGGCTCTGTTGAAGGGCTGAACCTGAACACCCAGGAGGCAGCAGAGGGGAGGATGAAGACTAAACTGAACTCGGTGTGTACTTTGGGCACATCGCCATCAAATTTTACAATGCTTCCTGTCCAAGCGGCCCCAGCCCCAGCCACCTAGGTGGGCGTGGAAGCAGGAAGCCTGGACTGCATTGCACTCAGCGAACAAACTACCATGTACTGCTCTCTGCATTCCTACGCTCTATTCTATACATATAAAGTCATTTGCTGTACTGTCTGTATTGGACATAGTCGACACATATAACACTTTTCCTTTACCTATGCTACCTCCTTCCATGTTCTGAAAATATAGTGATATTGTGAAATGTGATAGTAAAGCACATGAGACATTCTTTCTGTACATATGGTACCACAATCCAGGGGACAACTAGTAATGCACTTATCCAAAATGACATCGGTAAGTGAATATATTTGGTAAGCAGCATATATTCACATAACACCACAATTGTTTATATTTTATTTTATTGTTTTTATTATTTCTACTGTTTTTTATTTTTATTTATTGCTGAATCCTATTATTTTTGCTGCTGCAGCAACATGATTTCCCCATACTATTAGTATTATTATTGTTGTTATAAATAATTTCTCGCCGCTCATAGGTGAAGCAAATGTTGGTCCTAGAGATTCCAACGAAGCAAAGTATTCCTGACTATAAAGAAATCAAACAACATCACTCTCTTCATCACAACAGAAAGAATGAGTTTCCTCAGAAACAACTTACGAGAATTGTTTTTCTTCATACTTTTTAAACTTTTTTTTAACACACACACACATACACACACACACAAAAGATTTATTTTTTGAAGTTTCTATAATACATTGATTTACCCTTATCTCACATACTGTAATATTACTTGGGCTTCCACATCTCCTCAAGATCCATACTTGACAGAAGAGATTTGTTAGATTATTCATGATGAGCAGCCAGGCTGAACATTACAGTACATAACCCAGAATTCCTTGCCTTGCGCTTCAAAGTTTGCTTTCAGTTGAATTCACAAGTTCACTATTTCAACACCAGACTGAGCCAGCACCTTCCCAAATTCTGGTTTACTGTCAATTCCCCTTGAGATATTGAGGATCTCAACAGTGAAGTGGTTACAGTCACCTTCAGTAAATCTAAATCTTACAATTTCTAATACAGACTTACAACATGTCTTGTCAACTGTTAGAAATTTTCCTTTAGAAACTCAACTCAACTCTTTCTGTCTTTGAACCTTTTCACAAAGATACATGTTCACATATACTTTCCTATGCACAGCACTCTATCTTTACCTATTATTTCATTTTCTGAATCAAGGTTATTTTAATTTACTTTTATTCCATTCCTTGTCATTTTATGGATTTTAATGTTTTTTTCATTTATAATTTGTTATCCAATTTACTGTAGCGTTGGCTTTGTTTATCATTTTGATTTATTTTTTTTTATGTTGAAGATTTTTTTGAGTTTTTTTCATCTTGTTTTAATCTTGCTTCTTTTTTAAAATTGAATTGCATCACTGTTTTAACCACTTCTGTGCATCATCCTTGTCATTACAGTTGCTGTGTTGAACATTTGTCTGAGGCAAAAGGAAGCTGCATTTTTCAGAACAATTGGCCACTGTTTTCACCTCAATGAATGTGATACATACACCGATCAGCCATAACATTAAAACCACCTGCCTAATATTGTGTAGGTGCCCCGTTGTGCCACCAAAACAGCTCTGACCCGTCGAGGCATGGACTCCACATGACCTCTGAAGGTGTCCTGTGGTATCTGGCACCAAGACGTTAGCAGCAGATCCTTTAAGTCCTGTAAGTTGCGAGGTGGGGCCTCCATGGATCGGACTTGTTTTTCCAGCACATCCCACAGATGCTCGATCGGATTGAGATCTGGGGAATTTGGAGGCCAAGTCAACACCTTAAACTCTGTCATGTTCCTCAAACCATTCCTGAACATTTTT
>OOFE01037767.1:8272-28207 GCA_900323365.1 Monocentris japonica | reverse complement strand
TCTCAGTCAGTCTCTCTCAGTCAGTCAGTCAGTCGCGCTCTCTCTCAGTCAGTCAGTCAGTCAGTCACTCTCTCTCAGTCAGTCAGTCAGTCGCTCTCTCTCAGTCAGTCAGTCGCTCTCTCAGTCAGTCTCTCTCAGTCAGTCAGTCAGTCACTCACTCACTGTCAGTCAGTCAGTCAGTCAGTCGCTCTCTCTCAGTCAGTCAGTCACTCGCTCTCTCTCAGTCAGTCTCTCTCTCTCTCAGTGTCTCTCTCTCTCTCAGTCTCTCTGTCTCTCACTCTCTCTCTCTCTCTCTCCGTCAGTCAGTCAGTCAGTCTCTCTCTCTCTCTCCATCAGTCAGTCAGTCAGTCAGTCAGTCTCTCTCTCTCTCTCCTCACTCTCTCCCTCCCTCCCTCCGCAGTTTGCTCTCTGTGAGAAGGATCACAGTCAAAACCGCCTATGTTGCAAAATAATAACTGAATGCATATCCCTCCATGAAGGAAAACACATTTATATATTCAATCAAAAAGGTGTCTGCAAATTTCATCAGGGTAGATTCAAGGCATTTTAAGTCCTTCTTAATGTCAGCTGGAATGAAATACAAGACCAATAAACCAATAAACAAGAAAATGAAAACAACACTTGCTGATCAAAATGCTATACACAGACCTTTAAAGGCCTTGAGTTTCTCAGGACCTGCTGACATCATGTAATCAACTTATGTTTTTCCTCCATATGTCAGTTCTCCCTAATCCTTTGCTACGTGACCATCACACAATTTCGGGGTTGCATCGTGTAGCGATGACCAAAACAAGTCTCTGAGAAGTCGTCCACTTGCTGATATTTGGTCAAAATTGTGTGTAGTGCAGTTTCCTCAAAAAAAACATCTAATACGTCACACCGTCTTGAGGCGCGATAGCAGGGGTATTTTTCTTCATTACACTGTGCAGGACATTTCGGTCCACCGGCTGCTGTGGAAAGTGCTTACGAGCACGTACAAATGGGGTTCTCGTTTCCTGCTAAACTTTCCTCGGAGAGTTTTGAAAGAACTGCAAAAGTTGCTGGGGTGAAATAATGTGCTGTGCTGGTGGAGCTGTGGGAGCGCTTGAGGTAAATTACGGCTGTGTCCAAATGATCTGCGTTTCCTTATTTTTCATCTCTCTTGTCATTGCTGCCAGGCTGAAAGTTAATCTGAGTAATGAGGTGTAAAATTTGCTTCTTACCTTTCTGAAGGGGATGTTCATATGTACCTTGCTCAAGTCGCTCCCAATTACATATTTGAGACAAAGGTTTGCAAAGAGTCCTAATTGGTCTGAGGTCATCCTCCATTGCAACCAGTAGATTCATTGTGGAAGGAATCGAGGTCTCTGCACTACTCGTTAAACTAGATAGTCTTCAGATTGAGAACTAGCTGTAACTGTTCATCTGCTTGTTATTGAAACAATAAAGTCTAAAGATGTGTGCCATATTACCACAAAAGCAGTATGTCGCTGTTGTCATGTGAAAACCTCTTAACTCCAGCGTGTTTTAACTTGATGGATTCCATGCTCCTCTACGGGTTGAGAAACTTCTACCACACTTGGTCTTACAAACAAGGTTTTTACAAACAACAACCTTTTTGCTCATCAAATTCCATGACTTTTCTAAGACTATTCCATGACATGCAGCACAATTTCCATGACCAATATTTGTCAGTCTATGGTTGAATATGTGATGTGAAGGTCGTATTTCTGGTTACAACCATCACTTAGGACCGATACGATCAGGACATTTCTGATGTGGGTTTTTATTCCTCAAAGGGAAGTGGATCAACATGCAGCCAAGCTTCACATTAAAACATTTCACTGATTGGAAAAAAACTAAAAATTATATGCACATATCCCATTTTCCATAACTTATCCAGGTCTTGAAAACACTTTTTTTTGAAATTCCATGACTTTTCCAGGCTTTCCATGACCACAGGAACCCTGTATGAAACACTTTTAGTTCCTGAAAAGTTGACATTTTGGAGATACAAGGTTTTCACTGGACAGCAATGATATATTTGTGTGTGTGCCTACCAATCATGCCGTTAACGGTGCCGAAGAGCACAGAGCCCTGAGTGGGCGTGGAGCTCTCGCCCAGGTTCTGCAGCACCAGTGACCCATGGGAGAAGACGTTGACAAACTCTCCGAGGTGGAAGACCCCCACCTCCTGCAGGTGCTGCCGCTCCTCATCTGTGGTGGCCGCACTGGATGGACCGCAGCAACGATGATGGGAGAGGGATGTGGAGAATGGGAGGAGGGAGAACCCAGGATAGAGGGGTGGGTGAACAAAGTGATGGATGTGAGGAAATGTGGGAGGCAGAGGGGAATAAGACAAACAGAAAGAAGAGAGGTAGAAAATTAGGGATTGAAGAGGAAGATCAGGAGAGGCAAAAACAGATGTAGAAGGCAAAGATAGGAATTGGAGGGGACAAGAGTGATATATTAAGAAAAAGAAGAACAAGAGGGGTTGAGATATCAGAAACATTTGAAAAGGTCAGAGAATGATACAGAGATAAACAATAAGAAGGTGAGGAACGGTAGACAAAGTGAGAGAGAGATATGTGACAAAACTAAAGGTCAGTAGCACTGAGTGGTGAGACCTGATACATTAGGTCGATAACAAGTGGTGGCATGAGTGTAACACACTGGCACTCAGATTACATCCTTCCTTCCTTCCTTGAAATCAACACTGAAATGACCTGAGCAACGCAGTCGAGCGGCTGAAAGCACGGTCAAATCGTGTCAAGATTTCCAAAAGAGAGGGTGTTATTGGAATGAATATACACCACACTACACTCGTCTTTATGTTTTTGGCATAAGCTGTCCTTGCTGCTGTTCTTAAGAGTATCATTGGACTCAGTGGATAAACGAATAGACAAAAAAGCTTGGAGGTCATTTAGCCACTTACCGTCACACAGTTAGACAAGATTACTGCATATGCCTATAGAGGAACCGCCCAGGGGACCATGATGATCAGGCAAATTATGAAATTCCTGTGCAATGAAATGCCACTGTGCTAGACCCTGCATGCATGTAAAATAATGTTTGAAGTCCTATTTGTGGGTGGCGTAGGTTAATCTAATAATCTAGGTCTTGGAGCTCCTCACCTGTCCTTCTGGCAGACAAACAGGTTGAAGGCATTCTCCGCCCCCAGGAAGTTGTCATCGTCCAGGATTTCCACAGCACTCATCCAGTTGGGATTGAAGTCACGAGCAATCTGAGCAAAACAAATACAGGAGAGATGTGTTGGATGAAGAAATAGCAAAGAACACATCGGTGCCAAATTTGGGCCTGGGCCAATGCAAGGATGTTTCTAGTCTCCAAGTAAACACTGCATTATCTATGAGCAGAGAAGTGATGATTGAAATCCAAAGACAGGGTTAAAATTCTTTAGAGTTTTCAAATCCAAGGACTCTACTTTCAAGCACCCTTGAAGAAAAAAGAAGAAAAAAAATGATTTGGCCCAAACTGAAAGATCCACTATTGTCCATACAAAAAAAAAAGAAAATCACATTACAACGTGATATTCATCTTAAATCTCTGAAATAAACCACTAACACATAGAACATGCCTCCATGCTACAAAATACAACCTGTTCTATAACTCACGAGCCACATGCTCTCTAGACACCTCAGGGCTTCCCACTAAAATACACTTCTCTTCTCTAGCACACAAGAAGCATTTTCAATGCCCAAAATGAACTATTAACCACATTACATGGAGTTGTCTTTGCAACACCTTTTCAGTGCTGCTCTCTTTCCTTTGGTTCTGAGCAAGATGCTACCAATGCCACAGACATAATTGTCCCGTACTTGTTAATTTATATTGTCTGCAGTTTTAAGTTGAAAGTTGGCAAATATTACATCAACTCACTTCAGAAACCAAACCAAAAATAATACCATGTCAAAAAAGAAATACCTGTACAAAGGAAGAAAAAAAAAGAAACACTAAAATAACATAAAACAGCACTTCAGTTCTTTTTCAGCAGTTCTTTGAAATGCTGAAAAACTGTATGTGTCAACATTTTTTTTCCAATTGATATTATCTTAAGAGGGGACATAGAAACTACAGAAATGTTTCCCATAGAGATATTTTGCTGAAGCACAACCTCCCTTGCTAGCAAAAAAAAAAAAGTGAACAAAGCAAATGACAACATTTGTTAGTGTAACTTTTATGCAAACTAACATTGGTAAATGTGATGTGAAATGCTACAAAATAGAGTCAGTAGAGCAAAGTCTCTTAAATTTAGGTACCATGATACTTTTTCAGTGCCAGGACTCCATGCACAAACTATCCCCAACTTCCCTTGTGGCTTCACGCTTTACTAGGAGTATCTAGGCACAGATAGGGTTTTATCTCAACTGTTGCCAAATGAAATTCCCTTTGGCAATTCTGACTCTTTAAAGTTTTTCAAATCTGATAATGCAACTGTATGATTTATGATGTATGATTTCAAAAGAAAAATCATTATAAACCGCGGCACTGCATTACATTCAGTGTTCCCAGAAAAGTCAATAGCCTGCATTAAATGATTCTAAAAATAACTTTGCAGTGCTCTTTATCATTACTTAAAACACAGACTTATATAAGACATAAAGTGATTTGGATCCTATGAACACCGTTTCTGGTTGTCAAATGTTAAATGTTCCTACTTTCAATCCAAAAGCATGAGACAATCGAATGCATTTTCTAGCTCTGAATAATTCTAGTGCTTCTATTGCTCAGTTGTTGCATGGGGCAGAGACAGCATGCATTCTGTGGTGTGCGTGACTCATGGTCAAATTTCTTCATCTCTCCCTCACAAATCAATAACAACATCCTGGGCATCAAAAGGCTGGGAGGTATATACGAGCTACAATGCTGTGTAAAAACAAAATGCTACATCAGAGATCAGGGTCAAAATGCAGGTCTGGATGAACAGACAAATTTAATGTTCATGTGATGGTATCGGACCATTAAAAAAAAAAAAAAAAAAAAAAAAAGCTAGTATCTTTTTTCAAAACTAATGGCCTCAGCTGAAAGTGAAAACCTGATCTGCCTTTTCCCAAACCCTACTGATATTGGACAATCAACAAATTCTTTGCCATTTCCAGTTCATATTTGTTCATATTACCTCTTCAAAGTTGCCCTCCATGGGTTTGTATGCCAGCAGCAGGACGGACCTCATCAGGTCTCCCACCAAGATGAAATCTCCTTTGGTCTTCAGGTAGAGGGCCATGATATTGTTGTAGTGGTTACACTCAGTCCTCAGCTCCTTCTCGGCCGTCCACTCGTACAGGCGGACCTGGAACCAACAGCCATGGTGAGGGATAGTTGGTTTTGCTTGTATTGCACTGCATTGCATACACTACCAATGACAGATCGCCAAAGATGCAAGCTGTGCCTGCAACTCTGCCTCTTCTATCATGGATTTTTCCCTGCATGATCGTATCCCTTGACTTGTTTATACATGCTGGCCAACAGTAAAGGCTTGAATTGCACTGGGCAGCACCCCACTCAGGTATGAATGCTTTTAACTGTGTGTGTGTGTTGGTTAATTTAAAAAATCTGCACAACTAACCTCATTCCCGGTGTACCTTCATGGAAATTCAGTGTTCATGCTAAAAAATACAGTCTGTAATTGCTAGCTAGCAGTATAGTTCACGTTACAAAGAGTCAGGTTCAGGTCTTGAGTGCAGAAAAAAGGACAACACCATCAAGTGCCACTCACTGTGCTATTGATGCTGGCCAGCAGTTTGCCATTGAACTCCACCATAGAATAGACAGCTCCCTTCACCTCCTTCTCAGCCACTGTCTGCAGCTTCCCTGCAGAAAAGAGCACAATGTTTGTCAATCACTGTTTGGTTAGCATTCAACGTGTTACACGCTCAATGTCAACCTAAACTAGCACCTACAAAATCTTGTTAGAGTGAGGTAGATAATAGTATACTGCTACACAAAGGAAAGGGAGAACAAAAAGAGTGAAAGACAATGGGGAGGCAATCAGGAAAAAAGGTGACAGGTTTAGAATGAAAAGCTAAAGAAGGACAAGTGAAAAGCGAATGATACACCTTGAGAAGGACAGAGAATGAAAGGAGGGAATGGGTAAGCCAAGGCAACAACACTTGTGATAAGAAATGATAAGAAAATGATTAAGTGAAGAGGGAAACAAGAGCATGGTAGGAGAAAGTGTCTCTGAGAGAAAACATGAGAGAAATGAAAGAAGGCGAAGGAGTGCTAGACAATACAAGGCAGATGAAAAGAGAAACAGGGGGGCTGAGAAACAAGACAGATAGGGCGTGTGTGTACAAAACAGAGACAGATTACAAAACCTGGCTACAAACCATCAGTGTACTGGAAGACAATGATGCGTCCCTGCTTGGGCTCAGCCTCCTCTGGGTACACCATGGCGGTGCCAACGATGAAGTACACTGCTGGGTCTCTGCCCAGACGGCATGACACCATGCTGAGGGCATACTCGCTGGGCAGGAACTGATGGGCATGGAGAACTAATAGAGGGACGCACAACGCAAAGACAAAATTAGGGATGCAAACACATCAGGGGTCAAAAAGGTGACAAATAATTAGTTTTTAAAAGGCCATTTCCAGTCATTTTGTAATGAGAACATATCAAAATCAAAGAAAATCAAATTAACGTCACTAGAAAATCACTCTAAGGTCCTTTGGGTCAAAGGATAAACAATTACAAAACTAAGGGAATGAGCAGAGGAGGGTACAAAAATAGGGGGGGGGTAGTTATGGTGGAGTGTGACATGTAGGGTAGAAAGACAGATGCAAAAGAACTAGTATAGAATTCAATATTCACAATTTGGCTATCGAATCCGGTTTCCCCCACTTTCACCTAATCCCATATGTTTGAGTCGGTGCAGCCATATCTTGTATGGCCCAGTCACCCCGATTCCAATCGTATAATCATTACATCCCCTGTGGTGATGATTGTCACTACAGACAGAATGAGAGCAGTGACAAAGAATAGGCAGGTAAGGGAGAGATAGAGTGTGGTGTGAGGCCTGTCTATTGCCTGGCAGCAGGAAGCCAATCTATGAGCTGACATCAAGTTGGTAAAACCAGTCTATCATCTGATATCCAGGAACTGATGGCTCTGATTCTGATAGGCTCATCGGACTCACCATCTTTCTTCTGACTCATCAGCTGGTTGAATAACAGGTGGTCCGATAACGTATATAACACAGATTTAAAATATTAAAAATAGTATAGATACTTTTGAAACAGCCGGTATAAAGAGGAGTTTTCTGCACATACTTGTAAAGATTTTCCTTGTTCAAGTTGACTGCAGCATTTACCATCAGACACTCTAGATGAAAGCACCGGCTAAGTGAGCTCAAATGGAAATACATGGCAGTCTCACCTTCGAAGGTGTGCTGATCCACAACTAGGAGACTGTGGACCTCCACCTCCTCACCAAAGGAGGTCTCGTGGGGGGAGGTACTGCTGGGGAAGAGCTTGCTGGAGCTCACGCTGCTGGAGAGAGCCTGGAGGTAGAGCGATATAGGATGCAAGAGAGAAAGTGAAGCCTGATAAATGCCTACCCGGGATGGACAGCAATACTAATCTCTCCATTTCTTTTTCAGCTCAATAGCACACTTGGCACCATCTGTAGTGCCAGATGTGCAGCGATAAAAACAGGTGAACGTCATTCTGGAAACCATGGTCATCAAGTGTGAGAGGCTACAGCTCTTCTCCCTTTTCTCCACAAAGTTGTGTGCTGCAGCAATCAATTCAACACAGATGGAGTGCACAGTTGTCCCCCTGGGGAAGCTACAGAGCGAGGTTGAGTGGATACGACACTGGCTGCAAGGATTGTTTTTTTTGATTAGCTCTGCAAGTGAGCGGCCCTGTTTAGAAATTGGTCTCATTGTCCTCATTTATTCCTTGGCAACAAATCAACCAAGAGGAGATCATGTTGAACAGGATGTAAATGAAAATTATGTTTAACTGGAATTCATTTCAACATAATTCAAACTGTCTCATTAGACCTTGGTTTTGCTTGAGTAGGTGAAATATTGAAAAGGAAAGAAATGTCACACTCTTCCTCTATCTATCAGCATGTCATTGGGGTGTTTCTGAATAAGACCAGACAGCAGCCTAGTATACAATAGCCTGAAGGTTTAAATGCTGGTTGTCAGAGAAAATCTAGGAGCAGGATTTGAAGGACAAGTGCTCTTCCTAAATGCCCAAGAGCAAGGCACTTAAAATCCTAACTGTTCTAAGACAGCTGCTAAGTGGCTAACAGGACAAGATATTTGTCGTCTCGTGTTATAAATAGTATGTTCTTAGTCAGCTTGTCTGGTTAGATAAGGGTTTAAAAAAAAACAAAAAAAAAAAACAAGCCCTTGGCAGTTAACACCCAACAGAACATACAGCTACCTGAGTGCTAGCGCTGGGGCGTACGGCAGAGGTGGTCCCGCTGACATCCTGCATCTCCACCCTGCTGGACAGCACCCCAAAACACTGGGAAACCTCCTGGTAACAGATCCGCCTGGTGAGTTTGTAGACAGAGGGAAGAGAGACAAGAAAAAGGAAGGTGAAATGTGAAATTTGAGAGTATTGTGTAACTTGGATTTGTCAAGCAATTATTAAAAAAATGTATGGTCCAGAATGGTGCATTAAAACTAAAATTATATACTTACATTTAGGCATTCTGGTAATAATAAAAGTCACTATTTCATAAGGGGACTGACCTGGGCGACTCGTAGAGGGGAACAGTGCGAATGTGGAGTTTCTGGATCTCATCGATGGTACCAATGGTCAGAGTGCTGTTGTTTGCTAGGGCCAGACTGTTAAAAACACAGGGCATCAATGGAAGGGAAAAACAAAAACAATACACCAACTCCCTGCAAATCACACTAAAATTTGCTCATATGCATTTCAGTAATCAATAGAAAACACATCTGAGTGAGGAAGAAAACACAAAAGAATGATATTTCTCTCTCCACACACAGACTGAAAAATGAAAAGTGTGGTGCTGCTGACCTGTCGGGATAGCCCTCAGAATTGAGGGGGCACATATAGTTGACCTCCTTGAGGTTGACATTGGAGAAGACCAGCTTGTGGTTGGAGGAATAGATGACAGTGGGTCGGTCAGAGCAGGCGAAGACGTTGGAAGTGGACAGGGATCGGAAGGTCCTCAGCACAGTGGGCTGGGTGCCAAGGGTGACTTTCTTACGCTCACTCAGGACGCCTGCGCCGAGAGAAGACAAGTTCAAATCCAGTTAGAAGGGAGGGCTCCACCGATCCAAATATAGCTGGTGGATGGTGCAAGTGTATGAAAGAATTTGGTTACATCATTGCATCTTTTTTTTCAGTAGACACCCAACAGACACTCAATCAAACCCACAAGCAGAGTTTTAACAGTGGTTCCTTCGGGGAACCCACAGGAGGTCCCAGAGGATGCGAAGCAAAATGTAGACTTGTTTATTATGATTTCACAGACATCATAATGTGTCCCTGGCGTGCCCCTATCTGTGGGCCCTCGGCTTGAGAGGTTTGACGTAGGACCCACCTGTCTGCAGGTCCAGACCAAAGTAGAAGAGCGCTCCATCTCCAAGGGCACAGAGCAGGTAGTAGCTGCCCTCAAAGGTGGTCATTAGGATTGAACGAGGGATGATCTCTGCATACACACAAACAGACACATACAGTGACATACACAATTATAGACAAAACACATATGTTTTCCATGTTGCGCTAAAAACAAAACAATCTAGGTTAAAAACGGAATTCACATTAACAAAACTGAATTGCAGCTGTGTTGGAATAGTCTCTGCTCTAAATGATAGCTATTAAATAAAGGACATCGGGATAGCCAATTAGCTTTTGATGGGAAAGTTTTCCTGTTCATAACTCACAAAAGAAGTTATTGCTGCAGGCAGACTGTGCTCGTTAGGGGAGTGGGAAAGAGTCCACTCTGCAGCGTGTGTGCGCACTGAGCAGCTGTCAATCAAATACATTGGGAAAATAATGTGTGTCATGGTGGGAAACGGTAGCAGAGAGATTTTTCAGCGAGAGGATCTTGCCTGCGATGTTATGAAATTGTGTCTAGACTGACTGCTGACTTTTTTCATAAGTTGAGTCAAAAAAGTAGTCTTCTCTTGCATATTTTAACATTCATACATCCATTTGTAATGCATGAATGCTATGCAACTAATGCGACGCTGAATGCGTTAGGGTTGGAAGGTCAGTTTACATTTAAGTACTTAGCAGGCACTTTTCACCTAAAGCAATAAAATTGTCAATACAAATCCACTTTACCCACGATTTTACCATATCTCTGTCCACCGATCTCTCCCCACAACCCAATAACAACTTTTCTCTCACCTCCCCCCAGCATCTCCTTGTGCAGGGCTGTGAAACAGGGCAGCTTGAGCACACGAGCTGAGATGTCGGTCCAGAGGCCTACAGCGCAGAGGGGTGACTCACCACCACCCTCTCCCAGGGGTGTGATGTCTAGGCAGGCCACCTCATGCTCCATCTCTGTGGTGCTGAGGAAGGTGGAGGGGGAAGAGGCTGTGAGAAAAACAGGCTGCAATGCACACTGTCCGAGTGCGGACTGTGAATGCCAACTTATACGCACGTAGCGGAAGAAATGAGTAATGGCAAACACAAAACAAATGTGTCGGTGTTCGTGAGCAGAAGTTTGAGAACTTTTTTTAATGAGAAATAGGAGTCACCGACAGTCTATTCCAATAGAGCTGACCCACTATAGACACTATGTGTGGACAGTTACCAAGCTAGTGGGCTAGGAATTAAGCCATTAACAGAAGCCAATATTAATTAATGCTCTTTGAATGCAGCCTTGCGTTTGCTTGAGATTGCGGCTGACAAAACTTCTAACAAGAGCGAATCACATTGCTTGTGTGTGGTTGTGTGGGGCTACATTAGCCTACAGAGAGACAATGACATCCCAGCCTTTTGTCCACCAAAAAAGTTCCTTAAAATCAACAGCGTGGGAGCATTCTGGATACCTCAAAAATGGCCAGGCAGTCGTTGAAGAAGCCTGATATCCAATCTGCCCAACATGCCAATAGAAATTTGGCTGCCAAAGAGTCAAACATCTAACTTGCAACAGCATCTTTGAGATCACCATCCGTCCGTCCATCCACCATGCGGCCCAACAACGCAGTGTGAACGCACCGTTAGTTTATTTGTGCATGTGTGTCCATCTGTCCTACCTGATCTGTTTGAGCTCTCCAGCCAGGATCTGGAGGTAGTAGAGGGCCCGCCCCACGGCCAGAACCACCTGGGTGTGGTTGCAGGCGGCGACGCTGATGTTCCTGCCCTGTGGCTCCTTCCACTCACTTGCTAAAGCCTTGCTGTCCTGGAGCACCAGGCGTACAGAGCCCGACGTGATCTGGATGGACACACAGTACGACTGGTCGTTTTCTTTTTTCCTTTCAAAGATTATTTTAGACAGTGGTTCTGGAAAGTGTGTATGTGTTCAAACCGATGGCATGGTGTGTGCATGGTGTGTGTCTTAGTCCATGTAGTCACCAGAATGCAGCAGGTGCCACGGTTGTGGGCTTTTGTGTTTTGGAGGGAGCATACATTTCCTCCAGTTCCTTTGCCTCACTGCAGCTATTTAAACATACAGCGGATGTACCATATCCTTGAGCAGAGGGAGATTCTGTTTGAAAACTGGAAGGAAGCTTGTCGTAGGCCTACTGCAGCCAATACAGAAATTAAACAAGAGAAAACTTGAAATGGATAAAAAGACTTCAATTAAATTTTGCTGACTATAACTCAACAAAAATGAAAATGTATTAAAGGAATAAATTGTGACGACAACTAATAACAGTTCAATCAAAACACTAATACTAAGGAATAAGGCTTAGGCACAACCAAAATGAATGATCAGATAATTAGCTGACTGCAATCCCTGACATCAAACGCTTCAAAGCTTTAATGTCGTTACAAAACATCGGAATAAGCTGGTTGTAGTTTCAATTTGCAAACCAGACCCACTACCTTTGCCAGAAAAGTGAATTCAGTAATATTATGTATTGCATGTGTCAAAGGGGCTAGTGACTACTGAAAAAAAGACCATTTGAGGGTGAGATATCCAGAGGGGTTAGATGAGATGAGGGGGAAAAAAATTAAAACTATAATAAACAAACAAATAAATAATCTGGCAGAGACATCAAAGGAAATCACAGCAAGAAGGAGAGTAAGAAACAGACTATTCGGACATGGGTGAAAGCAGCAGCACCAAGAGCACCAAAGAGCCATACTATAAATGGAGGCATTAAAATATTAGGGGAGCACATAACAAGGTAGGTCAATGGGATGTGAAACTACAGTATAGATTTGAGATAATGTCCATAATAAAGTCCTTGAAGGCAGTTACGAAGATGAAATTGTCCAGTTTTAGGGGTGTTGGCAATATAATTCAAATAACGGTACTTTTGTTCAACAAATGCTTGGTTTAGGTTTCACCTCCAGTGCCTGGAATATCGTGGCGAATGTGAGAAGGGTTCTTGCTTGGTGGGATGATTTCACCATGTGTCAGGAATCAGCTCGTTTCCCAACAACCGGAGAGCTTATTTTGTCGAAGAAATGATACTTAAATAGTTTGATAGATAATGATACCGTCATGAAACTATTGATTTTTATTATTTGAAACAGGATCGTGTCTTAGGGCAGCAGGCAGTGCTCTGCAAGGGTCCTATCACAACAGTCTATCCGACTAGGCGAGAGTTTCAATGTTTTGATTAAAAGCTTTATGGTGATTGAAGGACCAACTGTTCGAGGAATTCCCAAATGATCCCAAAGGTTTCACCCATTTAAAAGGATATTTTAAAAAAAAAAGGGTCTGAAGTGCAATATTCATCTTAACATGTAAAGTCTTTTAACTCTTCCAATAGTGAAGCCTGCCCCTTTCAATCATGTTTAAGACAGCTCGAACAAAGTATTAAAAGGAATCGTATTAAAAGGAAAAAGACCACAGTTGAATTATTGATTTGAAACTGAAATCAGCCTATCTTCCTACACTGAAGGAGAACGACTATGGCTACTGCAAGTCAGCCACTTTCCGCTACAGGCTTAAAAGTGAGTGATGGAATTTGAATGTTAAACTGGCCAGGGTTGGTGGTGATGGCAGATTGATAGCACATGTATTTTATGGTGATGATAGAAGGCGTGTGTGTGTTTACCTGGATGAGTTGTTGATGCGCCACGTTGCCACAGTAAAAGGTCTGCTGGTTGTCCACAAAGCCTGGAAGTTCAGTCTCTTCAACCTCCTCGCCGCTCAGCATCAACACTCTGGGGGGGAAAACACACTCTTACGATAAGGCGTTCAGAATCGACTGTACACTTATCTGGCACGACGCACGACGAGGACTCACCGTGTTTGTCCTACGAAAGATAGCACCAGCATGTCGTCTGTCTCTCTGCCTGCCTCAGAGCGCAGGGGCCACAAACCTTGGGGGAAATCAAAGAGACAGTGTGAGAAAGAAAAGTTCCTCTTCGCATCATTCTACACAGCTAGAAAAAAGAAAGAAAATATCCAGTAGGCATCCCAACCCAGTTCTAACTATTCCATCTGTCAAATGTTAATGTTTTGTTTGATGTTGCAGCTCTCTCTCAGCAGGTCATTGATTGGTTAAGTGAATAACTGCCTCTCATCTAGAGGCCTTGGGTAGGAGGCAGCAGCTGAGACTTTTAGGGCAGGGCTGGTCAATAAACAGTTGAAGCTTAACAAGTGCAAGCAGACCTTAACTGGCCTCTGTGTCTCCTTTAAGCATCAGGAAAGAGTCTTGAGAAGAATCTAATTTACTGGGATTAAGGGGAGCTGCTGTTTTATTTAATGAAAACAAATGTTTCCTAGACAATGGCAATTTTCCAGTGGTTCTGAAAGCACCGAGCCAAGGCCTACGACAGCACAGCCATCTGCTCACAGTCTTACACTGAGGCGGGACCGGCAACAATTGCAATCTTGACTGGAGTAGGCAAACATATGTGCAGGCTGATGAGACTCTACTGGCGAGTCAGTACCAGATCAAGGTCCAGATTAAGTCGAGACTTGAGAGGGAGGCGGTGGCAGAAAACAAGTCGGGTGTCTAAGGGAGACACTCAAAACAAACCTTTGATTCCCGGCAGGTCAATGCTGGCATGCTCGTGAATCCCAATGCCATTGCGGATGATCCGGAGGGAGCCCTCCTTGAACGCACCAGAGCATGTCACCAGCTGAAGGCAGCAAAGGGGGAAATTAGTGAGAGTTAAACAAAAAAAAACAAAGTATGAGATGTTCGGGGAGCTTAGCGCAAGCTCAATCAGGGAGGCTACCCCTCTCTCACCCTTTCATTCATAATTCTGTCAACTGGAGCAGAACACGCCCCTCAGCTCAGCATCATTATCATCAGCCAATCCAACCACCCTAGCCCACGCTCCTTTCTCCTCCCCTCACAACCTCCTCAGGAACTAATCACAAACCATTCCATGCTACTTCTACCCCCTCAGCTGCTTCTGTGTGTCATCTCAGCTGCCTCACCGCACTAGACTGATACACCACCACATCCCCCGCCACCACCGGCATTACGGCTCCATCAGATATCAAGAGGGGTTCGATCTCCAGCCCGGGGAGTCTACCTGTCTCCTGCCTGCCCCTGGGGAGATTCACCTTAAGACTGGATACCTCTTGGAGTCTACGCCAAACCTCTGCTTCTGCACATTTTTCATGTTGTTGTTGTTGCAATAAATTCTTGTCATCGTCATCCCAGCCTCTCATGATTGAACTTATGTTTATGGACTTATGTGATGTATCCTTTATTTATTTTTACTATTAGATTGTTTTTACACTCTATTCTTTTTATTTTTAAGTTTGCATTTGATTGAAGGTTTAGGCGTTTCTGATTATTATTAGTAGCCATCATCGTCAGTTGTGGTAGTAGTCAATCGTGGTAGTAGTAGTAATTATCAATTGTAGTAGCAGTCGTCGTCATCGGTTGTGGTAGTAGTAGTCATGGTCGGTCATGGTAGGAGTAGTCGTTGTTGTTGGTGGTAGAAGTAGTTGTCGCAGTAGTAATCTGCGGTTGTAGTAGTAGTCATTGTCGATCGTAATCATCGTCATTGTAGTAGTCGTCATCATAGAAAGTAGTCATCGGTCATAGTAGTCAGCATAGTAGTCATCAGTCGTAGTAGTAGCAGTCCGTTGAAGTAGTAGTCGTCAGTAGTAGTAGTCACTGGTCGTAACAGTAGTCGTCATCAGTCGTAGTAGAAGTTGTAGTAATTGTCATCATAGTAGTAGACAGTCGTAGTAGTCAGTTGTAGTAATTGTCATCAGTCATTGTCATCATAGTGAAGGTAGTAGTGATACGTGTCACAGTAGTAGTAGAGGTCTGTTGTAGTAGTGTCAGTAGTAGCAGCAGCAGCAGTAAGCTTGGTGAAGCACTGCCAGGTTATAATGGCGATTCTCTGAGATGGCTACTAACAGTAAATGCATGACCAATTTGAGATTCAACACCCTGGAGATGAATAGTACTCGTGTCTGCAGAGGCCGACTGAACAGTCAACCAGAATGTTAAATCATCTTCAGCACCGATTAACCAAGTCAAAGTCCTTGTGCATTCGCTGCACATGGTGAATTAAAGCAAATCTGATTTGATTCTGATCCGGCTTCCAACAGACTGGAATGAGCTGGAGTGTGTGCTTGAATACACTCAGTAGTTGAGTGTGTATTGGTCTGTACCCAGAAGATGGTTCAGTGCTCTAGTGAGTCGCTGCCTTTGGAACAAGATGAAGTACCCTGAGGCCCAGTCTCAAACCCTGCCAAGAAACACTTACTGCACTGCATCTCTCCTCACTTCAGTATGTATTATTTATCTCATGGCCACCAATAAAAATGTGTTAATAAAAACAGGTTATTGTCGTGATATTTCTGCATGGTTTTAAGGTAATCCACCTGAGAACAGATTACTTGCAGGACAATATTTTATATAAAAGAAATTACACAACTGATGCCATTTACACCTTAACATGAAAAAAGAATCTATATTTCAGGAAGAAGAAAGCAATACCACAAAACCATATCCTCAATGGGCAAGTAGCAAAATTTGTCTTCCTATGGGCATCTAAGCATCCACATCGACACCCTTTACACCAGGCATTAATGTGCATCAGTGGTCAGATTGTGTTAAGACTACAAATTGTGCAATTGCAAAATATAAATAAACTTTAGAGCACAGATGCAATAAAAATTATCGATTGCCAGGATATTTGTGGATAGGGAACAAGCGAGATGGCGTATTAACTGTCAATTTTAAGGCTTGTAACCATTCCGAGGGGAAATGATGTGGACGGCAATCTGTGTTTTGGCAAGGGGACAAAAAAATCCAATTTTAATCTGTGTGCTGGAGATACAAGACGCATGTTAATGCCAGGTGTACACGGGGCCACAGACAAAAAAAAATAGAGTAAAAGAATAGCACCAATGCTGTCTATAAAAAGGCACAGGAAACAGAGCATTTGATGTCAGCAAGAACCTCCTGAATAAATTCCACCCATCTATTCTGGCCAGTGGCAGACTACAGTTTATGCCGTAGTATGTTGCATCCTTAATTCTGCTGACAAAAACAGTGTTAACAAAAATAAGCAAGGCCAGCTCCATCAGTGGTATAAGCCCAGACTCCCTGGAGAATGTGACAGAAAGGATGATAAAGAGTAAAGCAAACACCAGTTTAGATGATACAGACCATCCGCGATAAAGTGTATTCAGGGAGTGTTAGTGTTTTCAGAAATCACCTTGTCTTGCCTATATAGTCCACTGAATGTTTCAGAAAATCTCTTTTCCCATCTGACTCATTTCTTTTCATTACATATAACTGTTATTGTGTGGATTGTGTTTTTGTTGTGGCAAAAATAGTCGAAAAAGCATTCAATTTTGAGCTGGTATTTACCTGACCCTGGCCTTGCCTCTCCAGGTCAACCACACACATGTCCACAATGGGCCCCAGGTTGGTGAAGGTCTCCATAACTGCCACATACGAGCCCTGGTCATTACTGTCCACGTTGAGCTGGGAAAAAATATACAGACAAAATCCTTATTGCAAACCAAGGTGAAAGTATGAGAGTACTCGATGGGAGGGAAGTCATGCGTTTATTATCATGTGTAAACTTCTCTTTAAGATTAAGACACTAGATCACAAATGGGGTGGCAGGGTGGCCAAGCGGTTAGAGAGGCCAACCCATCACTGGAGAGTCCAGAGGGACCACATATTGTGTAATCCTCTAATCCACATTTCGAACTCCTGTGGAATACACTAGATCAGTGGTTATCAAATCTGGGCCTCTGGGCCCAGAGTACTGCTGGTTTTCTATTCTGCCAGCTAGTTTTCTTCCTAGCTGTCTAATTGGATTGATTTAGACCTGGGATGCCAGGTGAATGCAATTAACTACCTGGTAGAATAGAAAACCAGCAGTAGTCTGGATCCCGAAGACCAGATTTGAGGACCACTGCACTCAGCCAACAGTAATTATAGGATGCCCAGCTTAGGACAAATGTAAAGTCCCCTTTTCCATGATGACATGACTACAGCAAAGAATTTTCCCGACCTAACACATCTACATTCTAGCACATTTGCAAAGGTGTCAATCAAGATGCAAAAGTGTGACATTTAAAAACAGTTTCATTTCCTGTAATCACATTTTGTAAGATTCCCTGATAATAATTTCCAAGTTTTTTCCCCAATTTGGCCTACAATGCAGGTCTAAAATTACCTGCTGTTCCAGGAATTCCATGATCCAAAGCAGTGAGTCCCTGTGTGGTGTTTTGCTGCTTACCTTGACCAACTGGGAGTCGCCCAGTCTGGAGCCCACAAAGACCACCCCGTTGTCCAGGTAGGTCAAACACTCAGCAATGGATGTCTATCAGCAGAGAGAGAACAGCCTCTTACGGTGGTGTTTTATTGATGCACAATAAAAAGTCTTTTTTTTTTTCTAGCCTGTTAGTGTAGAGGTGCTACTCCCTGATGACTGAGCAGATTGGCCCAAACAATCTGGCTCAGCACTCGTACTCTGCTTGATAAATACTACCCCCAATATCGCTGAGCAAACTTGCAACAAAACATTTCACCATTCTTAACTCCTCAACAAGCCATTAGAAGGGAGTATCGCCTGCCAAAAGCTGTCTGCTGTCAACATTAGATGTCGGGCACGGTATTCATAGGGTGTCTAAATCAACTTAAAATGGAGAGTTGAAAAACCTGGTTAACAGCACTCAAATTGAAATGACTTCTTTTTCACCTTCTGAACAAAAAAAAAAGTGCGGACTGATCCATTAGCTTGAGACTAAGCTATAAACCATTAAAAAAAAAAATCTGTTGTAACGGAGGATACTGAGAGAAAATGACAGTAGGAGAAAATCAAGCAGGAAGAGAGTGGGTGGTCAAGGCAGCGAGCGAGAAACAGCGAAGAGAAATGCCAGAGGGAAGACAGGTAGCTAAGCAGAGCCAAGAGACAGAGAGATTGATAGGGATAGACAGAGGACCTCTCCAAGAAGCTCCACATGCAAGTCCTTGAGCACCACGGCGCCGTCCATCAGCTCCTCCTTCTCCAGCAGCAGCATGAACAGGCGGCCCTCCATGTCCCCCAGCAGGTAGCGCGAGCCGTTGGGGTCCACCCGGTTGTGACAGACGATGGTGCTTTGCTGCAGTGGAAAACAAACACACATAATACATTTAAACACGATATTCTACAAAAGCCTGGAAGAGCTGCTCAAATGAAAAGATTAAAATTTTCATCCTCACCTTAGTCATTATTTACGTGTGTGTGTCTAAACGCCTGCATACACATAAAGACCTGTCTTCACATGTTGCCTTTTTTCACTCATTATTAAAAGATAGGCTGACAAGTTTTCCCCAGGTACAGCTTAAGCCTAGGTCAGACTACAACTGTTAAACGCCGGGCGAGGGCAGTACAGACTAACGATTGGTTTGCTTGCTTGTGGGGATGTCATTTATTATTTATAAGAGATTTATTCCTCCAAAAGGAATTGAATAACAACTTATCAAGAGTTGAGCAAGTGGAGTCGGGAATCTATTGATGTAATCCATCTACGTGAGAAAGAGTTGTTGTTACAAGTGACTTCTCTTCTCTTCTCCTTCCCCCTTGAGCTAAACTCCCATTGGCTGTTGCCAGGATCACTCTCAGATCAGTTCAGTCTTGGATCACCTCACGTGAGCCGACTGGGCCCGACAAAATCAAACACATCGGAAACGTCTAGTGTGATCTAGCCTTTTACATTCTAGACGGTGCCGTTACTGTCGCCACCGTCTACTCTACAAGCTGAATGCGTTTCTTGATTACAATTGCGATACCTATTTACACAACTGTCTTGCCGGTGGCATTGTTTATATCCATTCTCCAGGTCAAACTGTGCATCCAGTTAAATGTCACAGCTTGGTAAAGTTATGAGATCACTCTCGTTTGAGTGGAAAGTAATTAGCTTGTTAGACTCCAAGGGGGGGAATCCATTTGACTCTACAAAAAGCGTGAGATGTGTTCAGACCCCCCTCAGCACACTCCCATGTTGGTGACATCCTTGTAGTCATTTTACTTTCCATATCTGTGACCCATTTTTCCCCTACTGTGCTCAAGAGTGACAATTTATTAATTAGTTGCCAAAAATGTCGTGGTACATCAGAGGACACACGATTGTGCTTGCCTGACACTGTTGAAAGGAGAGCGTGTTTCAGCTGAATGCTAATGTCACGCCAGACGCAAAAAAAAAAAAGTTCAAAATATTAAAACTTCAACTTCATTTTAGAAGGGTTTTTCAATCGTCGCATGGCAACAGCAGGAAGCACAACTACCATTTACTTCAAGTATCTGATGATGCTAGCTGTGAATACAGGGTCATCGCGGCGTAACAGCTTCCACGACAATTGTGAGTTTCATAACTGTTTCTGCTTGGAGATTGACA
>OOFE01037759.1:0-10260 GCA_900323365.1 Monocentris japonica | reverse complement strand
GGAAATCTGGAGTCTTCCTCAATGTTTTCTTCATTTTCAAAAAACAGATTTTTTTTTGAGATATTTTTTTCCACTAAAGATGAGAAAATAATAATTTTCTTTTTTTTTGTCCTGGCAGGCACCTACAGCTGTCTATTAAAATGCTACTGCTATAGATAAGGTCTAGCATTGAACACACAAAGCAATTGCAATGAAAGGAACGAAGTTGCCTTAATATAATAATGATAATAATAAGAATAATGATAATGATAATAATAAGAAGAATAATCATAATAATATATTACAGAATAAATCTCTTTTTATAATTAGATTTTTTCATTAAAAGTTATATTTTCTTTGTTTGAAATACTATAATCTTTTTAAATTGATTTTCTTCATATGTATCTAGGTTGTGATCAAGATGTTGACTATACCTCAACGTTATCCAAATCAATAAAAACTAGCTGTGCCGTTGCATATTACAGAATAGTCAATGATATGTGGACATGCACCGTGAACCACCCATTCCAACCCTCGCTATATGACGCCGACTTTCGGTCCCTCTATGATGACATCATAGCCGGCCGATGACCATAACGTCAACCACCTCGCCCTTGTGCAGCTCCACGTATTGCTCTGTTTTTGGAGGTAGCATCAGGAGCCCGTTAGCGCTGCGCATACTCATCAGCCTGCTGCTCACCTGGTTCCCTGCAGCAGGGAGGACGGGAAGACAGAGGGGACAAAATGCTTTAAATCGGCACAGGGAAAGTCAAGCCATGAGAGTGAAAGTTCACCAAAACAACTGAGGCATTGAGGGTTAACCTGTAAAATGTGTTGTTCGGTACCTGTGCTCTGTGCCCACGGCAGAGGCTCTTGGTGATGCCATGTCAGAATGCAGCGGTGGTACTCAGGGCGAGGGTCCAACTTCACATCACAAGACAACTGGAGAAAACCACAGAGATGGAATGAGTCAATTCTTATCATGTATATATGTGCCACTGAAGGATATTTTCCACCTGAGGCAACATACAGTACAGTCAACTGGATCAGATGACCTTTTACCTGGGTCACATAGTACTTGCATGTAATGTAATGATGTTGCATGTCATGTAATGTAATGTAAAGAGTTTGTTTTAACCTACTTGGAGTGCCAGGTGGGTGAGATTTACCACATCAGGATAATTCGCTCACAGAAAAGTGTGATAAATTGGCCTTCAAATGCCTTTCCTGTGATTGTCTACACTCTCTGGCACTCGTTGCATTGTGCTCTGGGGCAACCCCCTCCAACCTGGCACCAATGTAGGCTAAAACAAACTACAAAACGTTTTTAGGAATACTATTTGACCTGGGTCTGATTGCCATCTGCTGAGGGAAATTGTTTGGCTACATTTGTGCTTTCAGTCCATCACTCCCACCACTAAGTGGCACTAATGTATTGAAGCTGATTCTCTTAATTGCTCTAAAACAGCAGATGAAGTACCGTAGCATTCTGGATGGAACCCATGATGGCAAGGGACCAGACTCCTGGCCCAATGATGCTAGGTGGGGACATAAGCTAGGTCTGCTGGGTGTGATGACCGGGGAGTGGGCCGTGATTGGCTCTTCTGCCAAGTCAGTCGTCAGAGCAAAACACGCTGATCATAAATATAAAGCAAGTGGGGGAAATAATATGAATTCATGAGTTTATGTACCATGGACTGCAGCCATGCACTTTTGAACTTTTGCACAAACAGAACAAATCTTCCCGAGGTTCACAATTGCTCTCGACCACCCTGCATCTACACTCTTTGATAGACAGGAGAGGGGAGCTTCTTGAATTTGGCGCAGGTGTTCATTTGTGGGAATAAATGGGGTCTGATGTGTAAAGGGAGACGCCTCTTTCTCGATTTTCTTCACCGACAAAATGATGACATCACGGACTTTTCTCTAGGTGAAGCCTCAAGAGGTTGGAACTCGTCGTCATTTTCACCAAAACAGCTGATCATAAGCCAAAACTCAACCTTTAACCCTGAGACCTTATGCCTAGCGCTACGATATAATGATTTTTTGACTTTGTGGCCAGAAAGTGACAGCCCTCTGGCGGGTGTCGATGGCGGCTTTGTGGGTCTACCCTCGCTTTGATGATGGTGGGCCTGGGGTCCAGAATCCCCTGCATCTTCCTCAAGGCGGGGATGACAAAGAGGTTACAGGTGACGACAGCGGACACGGGGTTTCCTAGGGCAGATGGGACGGGCGGAGAGAGAGAGAGAGAGGGAAAGACGAGAGAGAGAGAGGAGAGAACGGGAGGTGAATAACATCTCTTCAAAAATAACGGGCTGATTCACTCTTTCTCTCAACTTCACACACTACCTGGGAGGGCAAAGATAAGTTTGCGAGCACCGTCCAGGTCCAAGGTGGCGAATGTTGTTGGGAGACTGCAAAAGATGGACAGTAAGTTGATATTGATTCACTGAATCCATTTATTCAGCAATAAGTGTGTCGTCCCTTAAATCTATTCTTAAAACACATTAGGACAGATCACTGCACATTATTTGTTTTCACCCATTTCATTCTACTGTATTTGCCTTCTTTTATTCTCATGAAATTCTGTTTTGAATTCACATCAAACACGTTTTATGACTATTTTGACTTTTATTATTCTTGACCTATTGTTTTGTAAACTGCTTTGCAATATTACAGATGAATCAAGTTTATTCAAGTTCGTTATCTTACCCTGGTTTCATGAAAACACGACCAAAGTGGATCTGTGCATGAAGATCAATATCCAGCACCTGCTTAAGGTAGTCCTAAAAAAAAAAAAAAAAGACATTACAGAGAAAATTACAAACGCTGTCATCAACAACTCAGGATCACAAATGAGAAACAAAAAGGGTTTTAGAAAGACTAAAAGGTGTCAAAAAGCATCAGACCTCAGTCAGACAGGAAGTCTTTGTTGTAATCTACTCTTAGTAACAGATGGGTGGGTAGAGTCTGGGAACCCCTTGTGCAATCATGGAAACTTGTACCATGATAAATAATATTTTATTTTAGAGGGAACTTTTCATGAAGTAAAATGTTTAAAGGGAATTACTGCAGGTGCAAAAATAAGTGAGCCTCTTCTTGCTTTAGTTAAATCAAGTAGGTCGTAGAATCAGGTGGGTTAAATACTGTAATTGGTTATGAGGTTAACCAATCAAAGGTCAGATCTTTGGGGAGTTTGTGTGTCACTCCCATAAAGACAGGTGAGAAACCTGGTCAGTTTGGTGAAAGAAAAACACTATGCTGTGATCTAAGGAGACCTCAGAGGAGAGCATTTAACATGGCAGACACAAGAAAAACATTAAAACTAGTAAAAACAACCCAAGAATAACATTCGGAGATCTACACAAGCCTCCATTGCTGCGGCTGATGTCATTGCAACACTGAATAGAAATGGCTTTCATGCAAGGGAAGCCAGGAAGAAACCTGTACTGTTTAAAAAGAACAAAGCGGTCCGACTTCAGTTTACCAGAGACGACATGGACAAAGATTTCTGAAAATCTGTTCCCTGGTCAGATGAGTCCAAAATTGAACTGTTTGGTTGCAATCACAAAATGTTTGGCATCAACCCTGAATTCTGAGGGAGACCAGAGAATTCCTGAACAGAACGTCAGACCATCAGTCTGAGAGCTAAAGCTGGGCTGAAAGTGGCTGCTCAACAAGACGATGATCCTAAGAATTCAAGCAGATCTACCAAAGAACAGCTCAGGAAGAAGAAGTTTAATGTTTTGGAATGGCGAAGTCAATGTCGGGTCTCAGTCATCCTGAGACGCTGTCAGGACCTGAAGCAGCTGTTCATGTGAGACCTCAAACCTCACTGAGTTGGTTGAGTTCCGTAAGGAGGAGTGGGAGAAAATTCCTCCAAGAAGACGAAGAGACTGATCACTGGCTCTAGGAGACGTTTACTCGTTTACTTACAAGCCATCACTGATAGAAGGTGATAAAGAAGGTGCCACAAGTTATTGAAGGAGTTCACATATTTTTTGCACACAGGGAGGTTTTTTTTTATTAAATAAACAGTGACAGTATATCTAGTATATACTCTAGTATATATCTATTTGTGCATGTTCTGTATTTGGGATATCTCCATTAAGGTTAGTCCTAGGTTAGTCCTAGGGTGGCATAGCGAGTAGGGAGCCTGTCCTTCAAGCAGAGGGCCCAGGTTCAAGCCCTCGTGTCACCAGGCATCTGCCCTGCTGAAGTGTCCTCGAAGACACTGAGGTCCAGATTCAGGTCCAGGTCAAGATTGCATTGCGTGGGCAATTCGCACTCGCATCTCAGTTGCTTGAGATAAGAGTGGAGAGTCTTATTCACTAAGAAATTCATATAAATCAAGTTGTGGTGTGAACATTAAACAAGGCTGGCACCATTACGCCTAAAGCAGCCTTAATAACTGGAGGGAATAGGTTTTTTTTTTTTTTATTTATTAGTATTTTATTTTAAATTGACAAAACGAATCGACATGATACAATAAACAAGCGAAGAAAGGAAAAAAAACATGGAAAAAGAAAACTTAATGATCAAATTAAAAAAAACAATAAGAACTCTCTGATCTGATTTACGTTTCTAGGCTGGAACACTCTCTCCCTTCCTTGCCTGGCAAGCTCACGATGCTTGCGTCTTGCAGCAACAATGGCAGCCATTCTGAATGGGCAGGCCGATCTCAAAGTCTTTACGCCACCTTTTAAAAGATCTTATATGTGCTGCAATCATTTGGGGAAGTTGGTGTTACTAAATAGGGCAAAATCTTTATTTGCATGGCCTCGCCTACAAACAACTATTATGTGAGCAAAATAATATGATTTAAATGCTGTATAATGGACATGACCGTGACACAAAGAGGCTCTATTAGGCAGCTTTCCACTCACTGGTTAGTGAATAGCATGGTATTCTGATGTGTTAATTATATAGATATAGTGCACGCTCCTCTCTGCCCAGTCCTTGAGTGAATCTGGGCCTGAATCCCTACCAGCTCCATAGGCGCTGTTCTGTAGCTGACCCTGACCTCTGACCTCCCGGTGGAGGGGGGCAAGAGAAAAGGATTTGGGGCATCAGTAGAGTATCCTGGAATAAAAATAAAACACAACACTTTCCTGTGACTGTCTAAACAGTGTTGGCATTGTATGTTTATCCTCTGTGAACATCCCATCCATCTGGTATCTGGGATCTGGTAAGTCTGAAACAAGCCATAAAAAGTATCGGCAAATGCTTTCCTGCTCTTTTGGACTCACAGTGTGACATTTCACCCCGTAAAAACCAAGACTTTAATTCCCCCTCTCTACCACAAGGTGTCAGTGAACTAAAACACCATGACGTGTGTGTTGTGTGTGTGTTTTGTGTGCCATCATACCTTCTCACCCATGGACACTCCTCCTGAGGTGATGATGACATCAGCACGGCTGATCCCTTCATTCAGAGCGTTGAGAAGGTCATCAGGGCTGTGGGGTATACACACACACACATACACACACACACACATACGTTAACCACCATCTCACAGGAGAGGGAGAAATGGATGAAATGGAGGCAAAGGAAAAGAGAGAGCTAGTTTAGGAGAGGAGGAAGATGGTGAAGACCAGGTGGACCAGAGGGGTGATGAGGAAGGAAATGAACACGGTTAAGGAAATATTAGATAGAGGATAGAAGTGACGGCGTACTTGTCTCCCACAATGCCCAGGTTGATGGTCGGGTAGCCGTGCTCCTGGATGGTGGCCAGCAGGGTGGAGCGATTGCTGTCCCGGATCTTCCCAGGATGGAGGTCGTCCTCTGGGTTCAGCAGCTACCACAACACAGGAGGAGAATTGGAGGATCTGACTTGAATACTTTACAATACTTTACACTTTCCTTCGTGGACACTAGGATTTAGGATTTATTTTCCTATACTTCTCTGTGATTGACAACCTATCAGGCCCTATCCAAATACTTCCAAATACTTTCAAACAAAACTAAGAACTCTTTGCAAAATCAATTATTTGCAGGTCGGGTCAATACACTCAAAGTGCCAATCTGTAGTTGCGGTATGGAGGTCATCCTCAGGCTTCAGCAGCTACTGGAGACACATAAAGTTTATGGCTCTTTATTTCATAAAGCTTATTATTTAGTGGTGGAATTTATGCCAAGCGCCTTGCGGCATCATGAATGCATTCTAATACTCCGCAGAAGGATCCTGTCCTCCCTCCTTCCTTAAAATAAAACCATAAATCTTGGCTTTGCTTTGATGAGGAAAAAAACCTCAAGGAGTTGGGGAAGGTTACTGCTAGTCACAAATCAACATACTGTACATCAAATTCTGTATAATACATAAGAGTATCTCTACTTCTGATCGGCGATACCAACTATGCTTGGGTATTTTTGTTTCCCTAAGTCTGGATTTCAGAATCCTAGTGTGTTGATTTTGCAAACTACAAGTTAAGGGATGGCTCTTGCTGCCTCTATGCCTCTCAGGGGAGGGGTTTTATTATTGAAGTGCAGCAGAACGCTACTGTTAGCGTATTAACCAGTTAGCTAGTGAAATTTCAAAATCTGACTTTAGTTACTATGGCTGCTGAGAGGAATGACACAGTCGAAAACATAACTGACGACAACATTTCCTGACAGGCATATTTGGTTCTTTTCTCGTGTTTTATTTATCTTTTTTAGGTCTCCTTTCCAACCACTACTAGGCTAGTTAGCTAGCTATGTTAGCTAGCTTACTGTATAAAGCAAACAATGGCATTTTCTAGCACACAGCCCATCTCAAACTGTAAGGGTGCTTCCCTGTGCTTGCTTTCATCAGACGTTTGTTCTCTCCAAGACAACTTGGGAGAACTTTCTCCTCAAGGACACAAGTATTTCCTGAGCATTCTTGGATTTGTTATTCAGCCAATGTTTTTCTCTCCTGATCTAATGCCAGTGGTCTAGGGTTGTGTCTTGTGCTCAGTGTAACGCAAAGCATGATGGAAAATTGAGTATCTAAAAAAGCTCTTGTTTCTCCCTGTTACTAAAAAAAGAATGGTGCACAATCCAGAATATATAGGCATGGTTCGTCGTGTTTACGTATGTCGAGGTGTATTTAGTGTCAACTTTCTTTAATGTCCAAAATGTGTATTTTCATTCTAGGTCAATATACCCAAAATTTTGTGAATTTTGGTGAAATAAACATTACTGCAGGTGCATAGCGCTTGACAACGAGGAGACGAAGGAGCCTCCAGCTAGTCCTCTTTACCAGACTTCCTCGAAGGAGAGGAGATGCGAGGACAGAACACCACTTCATAGTTTTGGAGCATGGCCACGGAGTAGGTGACTCATGGCAGATTTATGCCTCTGCAAATTGCATGTCAAACATATCAGCACAGGGCCGCGAACAGGGGATTATGGGTATCTGGAGTCCGCTGCAGCTCTCCAGGTAGGTTACACACACCTCCAGGAAATTTCAAGTGCGCATCAGTCACATAGAAAACCCACAGATAAGAGTAGCTGCCAGTGTTTATTGGCAGTATTTTTCAAGCAGCTGGTCATAGATAGATGCATTCTTCACAATTGAATACGCTAGTGAAAAAAAAGCATGTTGTCTATAGTCAAAGCAAACAATGCGGATTGTGCACGAGCCTGAACAAGTTACGCTGTCAGAAAGAAACGGTACACTGTTGTATCTTTTGCCACTGGGGCCGTACCTTTTTGACAAACAGTGTACCTTTTTTTCTGACAGTCTATGAACATTTCTGGCACTTTCTCAGCCTCATGTTTTCCCTCCTTCATGACTACTGCTCTTAGGTAACATGGCTTAGTGGAGCAGGTCAAATAAAGATGATCTCTTTATTGATGATCACATGCCATCAGCGATGAAAGAGGAAAACTAGGATGCTTTAAATGCTATTCAAACACAATTTGATTTAATTCCAAAATGTGAAACATACTCGGACAAAATGATTGCAAGCATCAAAAAAAGTTAGCTTACAAAACAACATTTTACAGGATGTAATCATTGGACCTCATTGGTTTTTTTGACCTCTCACCTCGTTGCCTGTGGACATGACAGCCACCACGGGGAACTTCTGGACCTCCACCTCGGTGACTCCCACAGTGGCCAGCAGACCGATCTCAGACGGGCCCATGTGGGTGCCCTTGGCCAGCACACACTCCCCACGCTTGATGTCATGACCAATAGGCCTGGGGTAGGACGGGAGAGATAGAGGGTTAAGGGGACGAGAGGAGGGAAGGGAAGACAAACAGAATATTATCTCTTCTGAGGGAAGGAAAAAGAACAGCCACGCACTGAATCTTTGTCCCCTTTACTTTTTAAATAATGAAACTTTTTTTTCTTAATTCATAAACCCATGACAATTTCTTTCATTCTTTCAATTTCATTTATTGCACTTGGTGATTGAAGTGATTCTGATCCTGACCTCTTTTCCCTGCAAAAACTTTAACACGCAAACACACCAACCTGATGTCCTGCCCCGGGCGAGCCTGTACTAGGATTCGTACCTCCAGCTCCTCTGTGCCCTGAGAATAACAGCCCACCTGTCAGATTCATCACAGTAAACAAATAGGTACAGATGCAGTTTCCCCATGGGGCCCCCGAGAGATCCTGTAAGACCGAGATGCCTTATAGGTGGTGGCTCCTGTGGCCCTGTGTGCTCAATGAAAATTTGAAATATATTTATCTGTGGTAGAGCATTTATTTTCAGTGACTTCGTTATGGACTGTGTATAACAACGTTTTGAGGTAAATGTGGGTCTCACTTCTGATTTTTTTTCACATACTTCATTGATCCCCCAACGGGTAATTTCTGCCCTCTGGTTGGGTTGAGTCGGCCCCAACCCTGATTCTGAGATCCTGCGCGTGGGGTGAGAGGTGAGACTCACGTCCTCAGACTCGCGGAGCAGCTCGGTGTCCTCCACCTGGACTACGGCATCGGCCCCGCAGGGGATAGGGGCGCCCGTCGTCACCCTCATCACCTGGCCGGGCATCACTGTGTGGGTGGGCTGCACGGAGACACACAGAGTGACGGGACGTCTCAAACACCCAAATACTGCCAAATGGGTTCACAGCATCGGCTTAGTTTCTGTCTTTTCGCTTCCTATGTTTGATTTAATCTGCAAGTTGTATTTTTTTTTCTCTCCTTTCTATATTTAGTCATTTTTAAAATAAGTGCAACTAAACTAACCTGAACTAAAAAGGGTGTACACTGAAATTAAAAATGGAGCTAATTAACCGAGTGCACTCCGTTTCCCCGAATTAGTTTATTTTAGGAAAAGCAGAACACAGGCACCTCACACCCAAGGCTGCTTCGTGCCAAAACGCTGATCAAATAGATGTAAACTGGAGAGAAGAGTGTGTAGCTATTTCTCCCCGTCCCGCAACGCTGCCAAAAAGTAAAAAAAAAAAAATGCTGACAATCTCATCATTCATAGTCCTCTTCAACTCTTTGATTCAAATATCCTTAGAACGATCTTTTTTTAGGTTTAAAATGTCGATTCATTGGTTGTTACCATATTGCATTGGTACTTGCTAAATATGCTGAATGATAAAAAAACAGCAATCACATGACCTCATTTCTTAGATGTAGCGGAGAGGATGGATGAATGCTGGTGTGTGTGTGTGTGTGTGTGTGTGTGTGTGTTGAGATCCAGCCAGTCAATACATCCCAGTAGGTTACTCATGTCTCAGAGGCCTCATCTGTTTTACTGTCTGGCAGTGCTTTGCCTCTCTAGCCATGCTTTGGGTGAGGGGGCCTTTCATCACATATTGGTGTGCAATTACACTCACCGGCCACTTTATTAGGTACACCTGTTCAATTGCTTGTTAACACAAATAGCTCATCAGCCAATCACATGGCCGCAACTCAATGCATTTAGGCATGTAGACGTGGTCAAGACAACTTGCTGAAGTTCAAACCGAGCATCAGAATGGGGAAGAAAGGGGATTTAAGTGACTTTGAACGTGGCATGGTTGTTGGTGCCAGACGGACTGGTCTGAGTATTTCAGAAACTGCTGATCTACTGGGATTTTCACGCACAACCATGTCTAGGGTTTACAGAGAATGGTCCGAAAAAGAGAAAATATCCAGTGAGCGGCAGTTGTGTGGACGAAAATGCCTTGTTGAGGTCAGAGGTCAGAGGAGAATGGGCAGACTGGTTCGAGATGATAGAAAGGCAACAGTAACTCAAATAACCACTCGTTACAACCAAGGTATGCAGAATACCATCTCTGAACGCACAACACGTCGAACCTTGAAGCAGATGGGCTACAGCAGCAGAAGACCACACCGGGTGCCACTCC
>OOFE01037745.1:10264-25178 GCA_900323365.1 Monocentris japonica | reverse complement strand
GATGAAAAACGTTTCAACAGCTGTACTAAAACTTAACCCCAGTGTATGATTCGGTTATGTATCTGCGGACGTCTGCTGTTTTCCTCTGTGCATAGCGGCGTGTACACTGGAGCCGTGGGAAAGATTCACGCTGAAAGTGAAATGTACAACTATGATGCCTCTAACTCTCTCTGCCCAACTAGAATAGACAGGAGATAGCGGACGTGGATTATTAAAGTGGAGGGAGTGACAGTTCTTCACAACCAAACACGACGGGCCTCACGGCCAGATCGAAGCATGCTGTCAACTCTGGTGGATTCTGATGTTTTGTTTTATCCCTCCTCTCGTCCTCTCCCTCTCTCTTCCTCCCTCACGCATTCTATATTTGCACCCCAAATGTTCTCTTTCCCACCACCACCCATCTGACACATAAAGCAAGCGAGACACGGGTGTAACTTCTCTTTCCCCAAGTTAGAACTTAGCACCGATGCTTACTTAGAATGAACTATCCCAGTTTGGTCCAGACTAGACCATCACATTGACTGCACATTAGTACTCATGCAGAACAATCTAAGGAGGAACCGTAACTATTCACCAGTTGTGTTGTGTTCATAGCTGGCGAGGTGGTGGGGGGAGGATGTCAGTGTGTGTCAGTGGGCTCTGATCTGCAGCTAGAGGGGGGTTATCAGCAACAGCTTCCCCACGGAACAAAGCGCTCCTTCCCTTTGATGGCAGTCCTAAGTTAGGAAACATGATTAAAGTGCTCTACTTTCTGCTAATCCTCTGAGGGGAAACTTGATAAATCTACTGAGCACTAAAAAGGACATGGAATGGGACGGAGGCAAAAAAGATGAAAGGGGTTGGGAAAAGTGCCTTTAGAATTGTGCCTTGCCACTCATTCTTTGCATGTTAAAGGTCAACACAAAAGGATGTGAATGAAGGAATAAATTCAGCCGAATGTTTTCAACAGCACGTGCAAATAATTTCCTCCCAGATTGTTTCATCCTCACTCTAGGTGACAGACAATCACGTCTCTCTCTTAACTTCTCAGACTCCATGGTAAATGTCTTTTTAATGATCTTCATCCTGCATCTCAACAGTACTCTCTCTCTCTTCTTACACCAGAAGCCGTGCGGGTCTCTTCGGGACAGTTTTAGTCTGACATTTTGTGTTCAACCTCCAAAAGTGTTTCTCTCTTCTTCTAAGTGAACTGATTATTTGCGCTGTGGCTGAGCGGGTGTCTTTTGTTCCAGGATTTCCATGTTACATAATGAGGATGGTCTCCCACATCTGGGTGGTATTCGACATGATGAGGCACACCTGCATGCTCCCAAATCACAAAGGCCCCTCGATACTGTAGCGATTTAAGACCATGCCCACACGCAGCACAATGGCTCACTTTAAAAGCACCGACCTTATTATTCAGAGGTGAAAAAGACCGGATATGTCAGCGACGAGCCCAATTACATACAGTCCGGACGCATTACATCATCTGTATATATGTCCCTGCTCCTGGAGAGGACAGATCATTTCCCTGCTCTTGTCATCCAGCACCATTTTACAGACTCCATAAATGTCAGTGGTTTTTAATGTACGTCTGTTCCTTCCCAGGTGTGTACTGCCAAAACTGGCAGGACTAGCATTTGAGCTATACATCTCCATTTAGCCACAATCCAACCTTTCTCAATGCACGGAGGAAACAAATGGCCCCATTTTAGAGGTAATGAATTTCAGAGCTGACTGGCTGTAAACCTCGGAGAGTGTCGTCCGAAGTATAAGATAAGACAGCTATTAAATGGAGGATTCTGTCTCTGTCTCTACAACTACAACGAGGATCTATGACTTATTTTCTGTATAAGCTAATGGGTCACTTTGTCTCAGTTTGGAGCTCGCCAAGACAATTGACTCTGAGAGCTGTATTTTGTATTATGAAAGTAGTTCAACTCAAAGGCTAATTCAATCACTCAGCGGAGTCATTATCCTGTGGATTTGTCCTCCTGTACTAGACTGGTGTCTGTTCTGGTGCTCAGTGGTACCTAATGCAGTCATCAACAATGCTTTCACTATGAAGAGCTACTCTGAAATCACAAAAACCTTGACTCGACAGTAACAATGAAACATTAGACTAAATATGGCAGGGGGTCTGTTATCTGTTATCCGCTATGTCAATTTCTCTCTTAATTTGAAAAGAACTGCATTCCACAATACAGCAATAATTATATTTTCAAACATTTCAGTCATAATTCAGTCTATGCCTCTGAGCCAATCATTCCATCTTTGCCAAACGCTGCGCCAGTCTGTGCATATTTTACAAATACTAGCTGTCCCAGATTCATGAAAACGCCTCCTGGCTGATGCCATGTCAAAGAATTAAGGATAAAATTGAGAAAAAAAAATAAAGTGCATGCATCTCCGCAGGGCTGGAAGAGAAAGAAAGGGAGAGATGGCAAAAAGAGTCTGTTTGAGATGTTGAATGGCTCTTTGGTTGTGAGGAGAGGGCCACAGGAAAGCCAGTCATGTTTCCTCTCAGCTTCTGTCATGCCTCGGAGGTTCCTGGCATGCAACTGAACTCAAACACTCAAGTCACTTGGCTGCAAAGAGTCAGCACCTTGACTATTAAGAGAGGGACATAGTGGACCAGGGAATGCAGGCTTTTGCTCTCTCTCTTCTTCTTCTTCATCCACCTCCCCACTCCCATTTTCCTTCGTAGTCTGCAGCAGACAGCAGAAAGAACATACTGTATGTAGCTCCACAAATAAATAATTTGTGACTGTTTGTGTTACTTTCAATACATTCATAGTAAAAACAGGTTGTAAAGGGGTAATTCCCAGACATGATGGGCTTATTATGATCAAAAAGGAAGAGAGGAGGGGGAAGTGTCAGCAGGCCTGCACTGTATCTCTTGTTTTTGTACACCTCATGCTTTAATGATCACATGCCCCCTAGTGGTTTGATCGAATTATGGCCAGATTCAATCTTTTGTCATCTTCTTTCAACAAGCATTACTTAATTGTGGCAACTCGACATTACCTTCTTGGAACATCACTGTTTTGACTTAACTATTAAAAATGCATTCATCTTCAAACATGCTCCTCTATTGTCAATGCCAGGCCTTTCATCCCATTTAATTCTTGACCATAGCAAGCTTTGTCATTTTATGTGAACACCACCCCCCAATAAATCACTAAGGCATTAATGTAAACTTTGTTCTTCAAATGAAGACCAGATATGGAAGATAATGGATGTTGGTAGCCCAGTTTTGGGAAGGAACCCATTCGCATTGAAAGAAAAACAAAAACTACAACGTGCTTTGTCTTGCCAGCCACAAAGCACAGTCCCTTGGGAGATGCTGTCCAGGGATTGGCGACATTATGTGTATGTAAGAATCGATACTATAGAGCATCAAACGCACAAAAACACAACAAGAACGTTTCCTCACTCCTTTGTAACAAATGAGCATATGGGGAACTATGGATCAAGCATGTCAGGTGATATACCCCGGTGCTTCCTCAAGAGGCCTTGTGATGACAGAACAATGACAGTCAGCCTTTATGTAACCAACCTTGTAAAATAAGAGAATAAAAGAAATACATCAATCACACAGGGCACTGACACACCCATCACCACAGAGCAGTGGGGCCAGGCAGTGAAACCAGAGATCCCCCTAAAGTAGGACATCAACTATTCATTCTGTTGTGATAAGCCTAGACCTATCAGGTGTGATGCAGTCTGTACAGATTTCACCTGGCCGCCTGCAGTCTCTGCTTTGCCTTACAGGAATCACTGCTGGCTGTGGCGATGCTCGTCCTTCCGCCACCCTTGTGAGAAGGAAGGAATCTAGCAACGCCTCAGAGCCATGACAGAGATTGCTCAGAGGGAAGACTGGCTCCATGCATATTTCATGACGGTATTCCAGATTTGGGATAATTCATCAGTTGTTTTAGTGAGGCTGGTGAGAGGCTAACAGGACGGCCACGGTATCTAGATCAAGACTAACCCTCTATACCATTAAGGATTGATGCGCTTTTAAAAATTAACCAATGTACTGACTAGTAATTGTCTGAGTAGTTGCAGTATGTTTCACTGTAATGGCTTTACTGATGCAGCATGAAGAGAATTGTGCAAGCTGTCTATCCAAACAGCTTATGTAATCCGCTGTTAATGTCTCCACTCGGAAGCAAAGAGCAGTGACAAGCTTCCAACCTGTGATATTTTGTCATCGCAAGTGGAACAATGGAAGTCGGCCATGAAATGGATGAAACCACCACAAGACTGAATTGTTAGTGATTTATTATATAAAACAAGTAAAACGCAGTTCACATCATTGTTTTATAACACACTCACAATATCAAACTATTTTAGGATTCTACGCATTCGCTCAACTCTCAAACTTGAAGGTGCTTTATGTGTAGTGCCTGGTTATTAACACTACTGGTCCATAAATAAACCATGCTAAATTGGCAGTAATCAGCTACTAATCTACTTAAATTTCTTTTGGGAATCAAGGACATGCACAGATTCATCAAGGGGAAGCTGCTCAGTCCAAAATAGGGCACCTCCTCCACCACCACACACATACAGTGCACACACACACACACACACACATATTCCAAATGGCTACAGTTGGGATAAGTAATATTGATATTGACAAAAATGCTACATGTATCAATGTGCCAGAAAGTTTGCAAAAGAGACTTTGAAACCAATATAAACCCAACTATATATTTATCCCTGTATGTAATATAATTAGTGTTGAAAATAAGAATGCACCTGACACCAGAAAATACAGAAGATCTTTTTTTACAATATATTCTGCGGTAATATAAAATTTTAATATTGCACTCAAACCTTTAGGGCCACTACTATGTGAGCAACATGTGCCATATTTTTTATGTAGTGAAGCAATGCAGTTGACAACCGCAATTGACAGCACATCAGTCTGTGCACAACAAATCAATCTGTGCAGATTTTCTCTTGGAAAAAAGTAAAAAATGAAAATCACTGAAACTGCTCCAATACATCTAACGTGTCATTTCAAGGTTCCTTTATACCTGATTTGTCTTGGGGTCCTGTAAGTCTCCCATACTGGGATTTGATTATGTAATATTCCTGGAGGTCATAGTGATAGTCATCCAAGAAATGATATATGGTTTAGGCAAGAATGGGGAAGAAAAAACAGAAATAGCCCAAACAGGCAAGATAACCAGGGAGGAGAATGACTTCTGAAGAAAACAGGAATCCCTGTGTTCATTTTACAGAAATGTAAGTTGGCTGCTTAAAGATAAGTCTTTCCACTGATATCAAATACACACACCTTGACTGTCCATATGGTTCCTGAAGTTACAGTTTTAATCATTACCACCAAAACGGCATATTCCCTGAAGGAAAATCAGACAGGGGTTCGAGCATCTGTGCATGTGCTTGCTGAGAGCATTTTAACCAGTTCTTCATGAGGCTTTGTAAGCTCTGAATGGGAATAATATAAGCAGCGATATGGCACTTCAGTTACATTTTGTGGAAATGTATCCAATATTTTCCATGCTGTAAGAAGGTAATGTGGGATAGTGCATTGGTTGTGTCAGAAAATCTTTAAACAATTCATCACTAAACATATGATAAATATTCAAGTCAAATGTGCACAAATGATATAAAGGAAAGGAAAAATCGGCATGTTTCAAGTTCAAGAGAGTGGTGCCTTGTCTCACTGTGGTCTAAAACTTGCACCTGCTGTAGTAGCTGAATATGGTGCGGTCTATCCACTTGCGAAACTTGGACACAGCAGTGTAGACTCCGGGATACTTGGCGTCAGCACAACCTCTTCCCCAAGACACTAAGCCATAGACCCGGCCTTCACATACTAGCGGACCCCCAGAGTCCCCCTGAAACAGCAGAATACCAGAATCAGTGTGCACATACAGGGGATTCTCCTTGGTGGTTTGCAAATAGGACTCTTTTAGATGTAATATATGAAATAAAGTAAAAATAGAAATTTAAGAATAGGACTCTTTTCTATACAGTATGCGCATGGTCTCTGTTGGAGCCTGACTGATTGCACTGATAGGAAGCTATGGAAATCACTAAAAGAAAAAAAGAATAAACAGAAATGTATACAGCCCTAGAGAATATCACACTGGGAAAAGAAAAAAGGAACAAAAGAAAAAAGCTGTACACATGATTACAAATAGGTATAAATATATAACTACACAGTATATAAGAACTGACTCTTACTGACTATTTGATCAGACCTGACCAGTCACTAGAACCCTCACTAGAACTAGTTTTCTAGTTGTCCCAACTCAGACAAACTACACAATTGAATAGTCTGCGGTCTTACCTTACAGGCATCTTTTCCACCAGCACTGTAGCCAGCACAGAGCATGTTGGCTGTGATGTTGCCATTGAAGGACTCACTGCTATTGCACCTTTCTGTGGATATGATGGGGAGCTTGACTGTGCGGAGGGAGGAGGGGATCTGCCCTCCGCTGGAGCTGGTGAATCCCCAGCCTGACACTCGACACACTCGACCCTCCACTATGGAGGCGCCCTGCCTAGGCAGTGGAGCAATGGCAACATAACCGTTCAGGAACACTGGGGCCTTTAACTGCAGACACGGGACAATGCATTCAGTTGCAGCTGTAGCATAACACCTTGTCACCCTCTATTACTCATACAGCATTATACCAATATGCTTTAGATGAGCGACTGTGTAGGGCAAACTTTCTATTGAGAGGGACTTTACTGCGTAGTACTGTCTATCGACATATTAGACTAAACTGGAGATGACAGGCTTATTGCTTCCCTTTGCATACTGTACCTTTATAAGCATAATATCATTGTTGTTTGTGGTGCTGTTGTACTGAGGGTGTGGGATCAAACGGTGGGGGATGAAAAACTGCTCTGTACCCTCGTACGAGCTCAGGGAGTAGTCTCCTGCCACTATCATCATTTTATCTACCCTGAGGATGGAAAAAGAAAATTACAGTCACTATGATGGAATGGAGGAATAATAATACAAGATCTAAGATTTGTTCTTGTTATTATTAACAGTGTGATTCCTGATGAGACTAGGTTAGTACTGATGCCTTTCTTTTTGGATCAGCAGCTTCTTAAAAGGAAAAAAAACCCACCTTAAAACGCTTTAACACTGTTGAAAACAGCTATTGGTGATGTACAAGGCTGATATCAGTCTGGTCAACGTGAATCATGTCTTAGTACAGATCATGAACCTTGATATCTTGTACTTTTATTTTCAACTTTCCTTCCCAGCAAAGCTGCTTCTGTTTTGCAATTCTGTATGAAAGTATATCGTCAATTAGCCTCGAGGTCATCAGATGCTTGAGTCAGATTGCAGTGCCACAGAGTTGCACACACAATGCCTCTCATTGTGAATACCGTGCCTGTATCACTTTCCTGTACTTTCTCTCAGCCTTGATAAGCTACAGAATTGACAATCTGATATGGCTCTACAGTCTCCTGAATCTGCTAATGAAACCCCACATATACAAACGTACACACAGAAATGTCAAGTTGAGGTCAACTTATGTCAATGGGCCTTTTATTGCTGCTCACAACTTCCTTGTAGTTTTGCGGCTAATGTTCTCAGAGAAAAACACTGCTGAGCAAAATCGGGACGGCTGTACCGGGACGGTATAACGTCTGTATTCCAATGCAGGTATGACCTGGCTTACATTACCAATTTAAAGGACATTTGAGCTTGTGACTGAGGCTAGATGATATATGATTCTCTATAATAACAGAAGTCAAAAGAGCATAAATTCACTTACCCAATGTTACAATGTGCTGCTGTGAGTACCCAGTATTTGTTTATCAAGGAGCCCCCACAGAAATGCTGACCCCTGGTTGTCTGTATTGACACAATGTACTTGATAGAATGTGGAGTGGCCAAATATCCTCCCACTATACGTCCCTGGATGTGATTTTGACCTGGGGTACAGAGAGAGAAAAAGAAAAATGAGATTGGATTTTTTTTTCTTTCTTGGAGTAACATGTGCAGTAGCACCATAGGGGTCTTCCACAAACCACACAGAGTGTACACATTCACAAATTGCAACATTATTACTGCAGTTGCAGTGGCAGCAAGAGCAGTACACAAGTCATAAAGAAAACACCAGAGGACTTTATTACACAGATGCTCCTTGCTTTACAGATCAATAAAAAAAACAATCTCCAAGGTACATGGAATCACAGCGAGCCTGAGTCTAACATCTATCTGATGTTAACACACGGTCGGGGATGACACTGATTTGATTGTGCTTTCTGTTCTCTGAGGAACAGTTTGAGCCCGAGATAGAGATTTCTTTATCTCAGGGACTATGTTAGTATCCAGGGTTAGTTACTTTCAGAGAGAGCTGGATCATCTCAGCTCAGAGGAGGTCACACGAGATCCTACATCTAGCATGTGACTCCTTGAAACTTCATGTGTTCTAAAGCCTAGAGCCTATGTTTCCATACAATGCCCCTGTTTAAGCCACCCATATTGCTGTTGAGAGGTGTGAAAATGTGCAGTGACAGTGGCAGCTGTTCCAGACACAGAAATACCTGAGGGATGAAAGAATATCCTCCATTACCTTCTCAGATATTGATCCCAGGCTATAATTAGCAGAAGTGGTTTGTGTGCAGAGCATAAAGGGGTAACTCTATACAAAGCGCAATGCATCTCTTGGGTGTGTGTGTGAACTCAACACACATAGAGTTGCATTTGAAGTCTATAGTCTATTGGATCTCCTTTTGAACCTCCTGGGGCTGAGAGGCATAAGATGACATTTTCACCATCAGATTTCTTTTTTTCTTTTGGTTACTGTATACACTGCAAAAAATATCCACCGTAGCAAGTTATTTAACTATATGTTCAGTGTTAAAGCCTTGTTTTTCTTTAAACAAACAAATGATCTGCCAACGAGGAGAGCTAATATCTCAAAATATCTCTCAAAATGAACAGATATTGTCAAAACGTTTGAAAAACGACATTGTAAACAAGTGAAATTGCTGTATCTCACTACATTAGCAGACTTTTACTTTTTCTAAGAAAATAATAGTACATTAAATAACCTTCCGATGTTCCAATATGAAAACATGTTTTGCAGTGTAGTGTCCAACATGCTGAGTAACATTTAGAGTGGCCTGTAGTCTGGAGCTTTGTCTCCAGTGAAAGTTAGCAGCTCTGTTTAGTCCCAGATTCTAGACACTTTCAAGATGTTTATCAGTCTCCTTTCTCAGTTAATCTCTTTGACATATTTGTAGTTCAAAAAAGAGGGTGTTGGCTACAATTACTTTGTTATATTGTTATTAGCTGTCAGCTGTTGTTACTGGGGTTTCAGTTCCTTGTTTTCATGAACAAGTATAATTTCACTGAGCTTTTAATTTCTAAGGCTCTTTATCTTAGGAGGTACCTCTTTTCTAGCACTTGCTTATTTGTTTCACTTATTTGTCTTAGCTCTTGTTTATTTGCTTCACTTATTTGTCTCATTTGTTCAAATAAAAAGTAGGTAGCTAACTGGTTAGCACTGGTTCTGCTCTTAGATGCTTGTTGAGGAAGGAAATGCACTTACAATTTCTGGTGACTAGTAGTTCTTTTGCCTACCTATGTTGAATGCACTTATTGTAAGTCACTTTGGATAAAAGTGTCTGCTAAATGACAGTAATGTAATGTAATGTCATGTATTCTACCATACAATACTGTGAGTGTTTTGGACTTTTCACTGTGTTATTTAGTCTATTATTGATTAGATGCTACTGAATATAAATAAAAAATAAAAGAAGAGTATACAAAAAATAAAAAAGATGTAAGAAGACCATCAACAACAACAGTTGACATAGCCTGATGATCTATTACTGAGGTATCCTCAACTCTTCATAAGATAAAATATTAAATCATAGCTACATCCCCTATGTCCCCGATCCCTATTGCTCTGCTTGTGTGATTCATGATTCAAAGCAATGAGAAGCTCAATCATGTCCACGTGAAAATGGCCCTGAGTCAGAGAGAGCAACACTATTTTGTCAAAAGACCATCTCAAGGGATAGTGAGAGTACTAAAGAGCACAGCACAAAGGGGTGTTTTTAAGAGGTGATATCAATCGCATCACTATAATAGATAATATCATAATAATAGTAGATAGACAATATCATATCAAAAACTGCACTACTAGATACCCTGTAGTAACTGTAGGAGTACTCAAAATTATTAGTATGTTGGCGTTTGTCAGGATGTTATAATCATAGCAGAAAAAGTTGACAGTGTAGTATCCCAACTTTCAGTCCCAACCTCACAACTGATATGTTAACTGAGTTGCTCAACTTACACAAAGCCCGGCCATGCATGTATAAAAAAGCCGTAAAATGGAGATAGAGAAAGAAGCTTACTTACAGCTCACAGCCAGCAGTTCCAGCAGTATACATACTAAAACAGAGGGCAGGTCCATGGTGAGACAATGGGCAGCGCAGTCTACACGGAGCGAGACTTTACCTGTGTGCTACAGTAGTCAAATCTTAGGAGGAAGGCATCTCACCAGCACTCTCAGGTTTCTTATAGTTCCTATTTCCGTCTCCATGGTCACCTTGCCGTCCTGGAACAATATATAATTGAAGCTAGCGCAGCACGCCCCCTTGCCTCACCTCTTCCGTGACCTTTACTGTAATTGTTCATTGTTCCTATAATAATCCAGGGTATTGTCAGCCCATTGTGAAACGTGAGCGATACACTGTATTTACTGTAACCATCAAACTGGACCTGAAGAACTCCTCCCTTGGAGTTTCATCATGTAGTTGTGCAACTATTGTGATGTTCTATTCCTGTCAGGTACAGGTCCAGTATTAGACATTGATCACTTGGGGATGATCAAAGCCTCTAGTGTGTAATAAATGGGCCGCTGTCATACTAAATGAAAGAAATCAAAGGGACAGAGAGGGTCTCCACAGCCCCTCATCATGGGGCCCTCTCTCCTCATTGATTTTACCAGATAGGATTAATGATGGTTTTGATTGACGAGCAGCAGCGTTTGTATCAGGCCAGGCTGGGCCAGGGCTGCTCCGCATCTATTCTAGGGCCGGGTGTCATTAAAAATGGAGCACAGCTCTGGCAGGCCTCATCAGTGCCACCATCCCTCTGTGGACTTCCTGACCTCAGCTGGCTGATGGCCCTGTCTGTGCCTGATACTGCTCACTAGCTCGTCTCTCTCTGTGGCTCTCTCATCCCCTGGGTGCTGACCACCGCCTTTTTTCCACATGACCCGCTCCTCAGTCCCAGTGCAGTCATCACAACACAGGGCTGCTGCCTCCCTGCTCTCACATTCCTCTGTCTTGCACTGGAATGATAAGTCGGTGTCTATCAGGCACCTCAGGGCTCTGACCCCTGAACTCTCCTCTCTGTGTCAATACCGTAATACGTTGATTTACTGTGAGATTCTGGGCTGGTTCAAATTAGTTACAGCAACCCGTCCATGAATTTCAATCACAGTGTTATTTTATTATGCTGTCCACTAGCTCTAACCTCTTCTGCATTTTGGTTACACCTTATCTAATTTCCTCAGTCTCATTTATAAATCAATGAGTTATGCATTCCACTGTTGAATTTCAAAGCCATATTAAATATGATATTAAATGAAGATATGTCTGGCCGACAAACGGCACAACAACTCAGCAAGGTAGGTAGGTGGCGTAGGTAGGCTACTCTGGTAGTGGAACGCTGCAACCTATTTGTCTGAGAAGTCAAGTAATGTGACACTAACTGTTTTTTCTCTCACAGACAGGAAAACACCAAAATGACCTGAATCTGTGGAACTGTTGAAAAGCCTGTAAAGCTGATAGGCTCGACTCAAACTCATCCTCATGCCACGTCAGCATATTCCACACTTTTTCCCCATCAGCTTCGAACACAAAAAGACACTAAGGTGGGGAAGGAAATCATAGGATGCACAATCAGAGAGAGCGTCTCATTTTGGTTGTCAGTATTTATGTTTGTGGTTTGGTAAAAACTTACAGTACAGACCAACATCTAAGCAAGTTGTTAAGACATGTGAGGTAACGCTGAGAATTAAATAAGAGCTGATCAGCAAAATGACACGCTGATGGCCCACCACAACGAGTGTTCCTCCATATGACGACTTTGATGTTTCAAGAACGCATTCTGTGTTGATGTTTAATTGTGACACAACTTTGAATGAGTCACATTCCCAAAAAGAAAATGTAGAACTATAATGTGAAACGCAAAGCTGAAGTATATTGCAGTTGATCGCCTCAGTTCCATATGCACTATGGAAATGTTGGAATGTTTGTTGGTCAGTTTTCTATCATTGCACTTCCTCAAGAAATTCAACTCATGACAGTTCAGCCCAAGCCAATGTCATCACAACAACAATGGTGTGGACTCTCATTCTGTGGGGATAACTATGTAGAGGTGTTCAATTTCCAGCTACCTCCATATCCCAAGGTGCAAGCAAAAAACTAAAGCTTAGAAATATACATAATACAGGAGGACACCATAGCTTTGTCATGTACTAGGTCAGCTTCATTGTTGTGCTGTGGAATGGCCCCAGCACAGAATCTGATAAAAAAAGATTAGTTCAACAAAAGATTTAGACATGGATATAGTTACATTATATAAGGAATCAGGAGTGTTGGTCCCAGCAGTTGGAGATTACCCGAAGGCTACTGCTGCTGAGTGTTTGGGGCTGTAGGTGAGTAGCAATCAATCTGAACTCTTTTCACTGGTATTTAATAATTAATAACCCAAATTAGTAATTCTCTTTGTATATTGTTTGACTGTTATTACCCAATACTGGGATTTAGCTATTGATATAACACTGCAGTTACTAAAACAAGTTTTTGTCATCTTGATTAGTTGCATTTAGCTGATGTACATGAACTAAATAGTAGAGACATCTCATGCATTAGGATGACTTCCTCTTCCATGACACACAAAGATAATGGGTAGCTATCAGGATCATCCAGCAATTCATTATTTTGGTAAGACATAAATCTGTAATTAGATGCTATAATTCGTGTTTCCACCTGACAGGTGAAAAATAAAAATGGGGCAGCTGGTTGGTTCTACTGTGCTGCTGCTTTTGGCTGTCTTGGTAACAGGTAAGTTCCTCAATCACCCTAATGGCACGATTACTCCTCAGTCCATCTTCAAAGCTGTGAATTCACGCTGGTTCGTAGTATAGATTGCTGAGAAACAATCTCTGTCAACCAGTCACCTCAGGAAAACTTTACAGACCAACTTCATTGTGTACACATGCTATAGGATATGAAAACATGTTAAAAGTCATAGTCAGTTGGGACACAAGTGAACACTTTTTATACAAATGTTTTCCTCATATGTAAAAGACCTCTATAAAACAAGGAGCAATCCAAATGCCTGACATGTAGTCCGCCTCACTGTCTACAGAGACGTTCGCATCGAGGATTATTGGGGGCCAAGAGGTTGTGCCGTACTCCATCAAATACCAAGCGTCTCTGCAGTATGAGACCGGGCAACACTACTGTGGAGCGACCCTGGTCCACCCCCAGTGGGTGGTGTCTGCTGCCCACTGCTGGAGACCGTAAGACCTAGCACTGACTACAACTGGACAGGGGTGTTGAGTTACAGTAAAGCAAGGTGATGGCAGGGTAATGCAATAGGAAAGGATTTGTATTCTGTGTGTGTGTGTGTGTGTGTGTGTGTGTGCGTGTGAGAGAGGAGAGAGAGAGAGGGAGAGAGAGAGATTTTGGCTTTTTAAATTGTGAGCTGTATTGTATATAGTAGCCATATAATATAAATTGTCAGGAATTTCTTAGGGATAAGACATCACAGATTATTTTCATGAGCAAAGTGCTATTTTTTATGACAGAAAGGCTGTGCATGCTAGTGGTTTCTTGGAAAATAAATAGCTTTAAATAAAAAGCAGACTTCTCAGAGCAGGATCTAGTGGTTAGCCCAGTAAATTTGGAGGCACCTTATCTGATTGTGTCCGATTTGGCTCTCAGGAGTGCTCTGATGAGGGTGGTGTTGAGTGAACACAACCTGTCCGAAGAAGAGGGTTTTGAGCAGGTCTTCAATGTCTCCAAGATATTTGTCCACAACTATAACTACAAGTCATTCAACAACGATATCATGCTCATCAAGGTAAGCCTGGCTTCACCATGTATTGACTGAGAAACAGAGAAAGATCTACGACTGATATTGGCTACTTGCATTACAGCAGCTTGTAATAGTCAATAGTAGACCTAGATACATAGAGTTATATTACAAAACACACACACACCCTTGATTCCTACATTGTGATTGCTTGGTCAGTATCTCATTGTTGTGGCCCTTTACTTTGGTTTATGTTGCAGCTGGCTGAGCCAGCACAGCTCAATGCCAACGTCCAACCAGCCCAGCTGCCTGATGAACACACCCCTCCTCTCTCTTATGATACTTGCACGGTGAGTGGCTGGGGTGTGACACAGATCTACAGTCACATCCTCTCCCCTGTCCTACGTGCTGTGGACGTGCAAATCATTCCCTACTGCCACTATTACTACTGGGGCAGGATCACTAACAACATGCTGTGTGCTGGATCCCGATTCGGAGGCAAAGACTCCTGCCAGGTACAGAGAGATGTCATGTCATCCCTCCTCTCTCTCTCCCATTCTTTCCTGTCTCTCTCTAATGGTAACTGTCCAATAAAGGCCAAAAAATGCCCCAAAAATAAAATAAAGAGAATAAAAAAAATAAAAATTAAAAATTGAATAACAAACAATTAAATATCTTACAATCAAGTGTGCAGTTACATTCAACACTGGAATAGCAAGAAGAGAAGGGTGTGTTCACACATCTCACTATCCTTTGTCTTGGTGTTCTACAGGGCGACTCAGGTGGCCCCCTTATCTGCAACGGCTATTTTGAGGGTATCGTCTCATGGGGTATCAGCTGTGCCAACCCATACTT
>OOFE01037744.1:0-14204 GCA_900323365.1 Monocentris japonica | reverse complement strand
CACACACACGCCGTGACAGTCGTCAGCGCACACACACACACACACACACACACACACACCTCTCCCAGGCTCTGCATTCGTGCGCATGCAGTTTGGGATTGTATGTATGTGTGTGTGCATGCAGGCTTTGTGCACGTGCGATGTGGGTTCGCGTGTGCGTGCGCAGCTCATTGTTGTGACGTGATTCATCAGGCCACATCAGCTCCTCTCATTAACACACACCGATTTATCAATAGCACGCGGCAGCGTTTGGAGAGCACACATTGAACCGGGGCGATTTACTGCCTCACAAACCGGACACTCCTGACCTGCCGCAGGATGGAAGGACTGTATTTATTCCTCTCTCTCTCTCTGTGTGTGTTGTCCAGTCTCTCTTTATCATTCAATCTGGTTCCTCCCTCTCTCTCTTTCTCTCCATCTATCTACTGACCGGCTTTCTCCACATCTCTCTATCTCAGCTCCCTTTCTCCTTTTCTCGTGGCCTCGACCTGCCACCCCTTATCTTCTCAAGGACATCTAGGTTTCGCGCTCTCTCTCTCTCTCTCTCTCTCTCGTCCTCTTCCTCCAGCCAGTATATTTTCTCAGTGTGTCTAATCGTCTTGTCTTTGGGTCAGTGAGTTAGTCGAGACAGCTACAATGGGAGAGATACTGTAGGTATTGTGCTGCTATGCTATGTAAGTCCGGGTCTATTGTTGCTGGAACGGTAGTGAGTCTAACGCACATCTAATATAACTCTAATTGTTCGGGTTTGGGGAGGGGCGGGGCCGAGAGTATATGTGATCTCGATGTAGCCTATCTGTGGATGGATGGAGGTTTTTGCGGATCCATAGGCATGGATACACACATTTCATTGGATTTCAACAATATTAACCTTCCCTGTGCAGTAAATGAACCCGTTACAAGCCAGTGGCCGCCTTCAATTATTTCATTACATTATTGTTCCGAATGGATGCTCATAAAGGGAGCTGTAAGCATATGACAGCTATTTGTAATCTCAGTGGCGGTCCACTCCTCTACACACAGTCATGTCTCACATTTTATCATGCAACACCTCTGGTTGCTCCCACTTTGCTCCCCTACTGGCCCTTTGTGTTTTGTGCAAGATGTTGCCATCCTCAGACAACAAATGACGCATCATGTAATGTAGTGTAAATTGGAGATGCCTGATGCAAAATGGAGCCATCACCGTTGCTATTAACAACAGTAAAAGATGTGCTGTACTTTTGGTAGCGCCACTGGACTGCTCCTGTTGTTTTGGGAGAACGGGCTGTGCCTCCTTTGCAGATGTCTTGTGCGTGAACGGAGCTGTCAACCAACCATCAGCCATCCATAACCAACAGAACCTCATGCTTTATACCACATAGCACCACCGCTTGATGATGGCTTCTGTTGTTTCATAACAGTTTCCGCCCTCTATCTCTGCCAGGGCGACAGATGTTGTGCATGAAATGGTGCCCGAAATAAATGGTTTGGAGATGGTAACATTTGGCCTGTGTGATGATCAATGTGGGCTTTCACCGCCGCCCCTCCCAACCCATTGATTTATGGAGCCGACCACCATTTGCTTTTGGATGGGCATCAATCATTATTATCAGACATAATATAATGCTTCTGGTGTGTGTGTGTGTGTGTGTTTGAGTGTGTCTCAAGGTTGTTCATGTATTCCAACGTATGCTAACAGCACTTTAAACAAATGCAGCATGTTTAAGTGTTCCACATTGTGATGGAGGGAGAGGGAGTGTGAGGTGGAGTGGCTAAAGTGTGTGTATCTGGATGTGTGTGTTTGCTGTGGAATGCCCTAATGGCCTGGTAGTAATGAGGTGAGATGTTTGGAAAGGATATGGCATGGCGTGGCACCGGGAACACCAGAGTCATCGCGGCATAGCGGGGTAAAAAGAGAGCAAGGGAACGAGGCCGATGGGTTTCAGATGAGCGTTTGCTCTTCAAATGACCTCCAGCTGGGACTGTAACGCAATCACCTGCAAAGCATTGCATGCATGTGTGCATGCAATGCAAATACGTTCACATTTATCTCTGCCTGCACTCAACATCTTATTTTGCATCAGACAATTACCATTCCACTGGGGTGCACCGCATCTTGAGAGCCTGTGTAACAAATGACCGGCGAGCGTTGAGTCAGCATCTTGTGCCCCCCTCCCCTCGCTTCCCTCAATGTCACAAAACCCCATAGAAACAGTGCATTGTCCCTTTAATCAATGCCTGTAGTTTTAATCACAATATTAACATGCCAGGGACAGTAAAGCATGCATTAGCATTTTATATGCAATCAATTTGCTGCATGGTTTGCGTGCAGAGCTGAGAGGGACGTGTATCACATGGAAATGTCAGTTTAGGGATACAGGATGCTGGTGGGGAAGGGAGGGAGGTTGAGGTAGAGGAATTTACACACTGCCACACACGCGCGCACACACACACACACACACACACACTTAGACACAAGAAACACACACAGCCTTCTGGCTAGTTCCAAAACAAGTCATAGAGGCACGCAAAGACAGAGAGAGATGCACAATGGCACCATACAGATACACAGGTATACACAAGTACACACAAACACAAACCTCCTGGCTATGCGTGCAGAGTTTGATCTCTCTCTCGGCCCTGCCACAATGTCCCACAATGTCCCTGACCAAAGTGACACTAGCCACAAGACAACTCATTAAATCATACTGTGTTTTTATCCATCTCTCTCTCTCTCTCTCTCTCTCTTTCTCTCTCTCTCTCTCACACTCACACACACACACTCACACACACACACAGCCCCTTTAACACTTCAAACCTGCTGAGAAGTGGTGCGTGTGAATAAACCAGCCTTGCGGGAAAAGTGTGTTTGTTTGTGCGCTCGCGTCTGCATCGGGTTACGTGTTAATTTGCTTTGCTTGTGGAGAGCATGCCACCCAAGGGTGGTGTAGGATTCACTGACAGGTGCTGTGGACAAACACAGAGTGGCCTTGGAGAGATGGCATCTGTCTGTCTTTCTGTTTACAACTCTAACTGTGGACTATCATCCCAGTTGCACTTGTGGACAAATTTTAGAAGATGTAATAATCAGCAACATGTTTTCAAAATCGTACATATAAAAAATTATAAAATGTATTATAAAATGTTCTAAAATGAGCTTTACTTTTATGTCAGTGTCATGTTATTCCCTTTTCTTCACAAAGTCTTCACACAGCTATATCAAAATATATTTTACTACTGTGTATATATACAGCATATACTGTATATGGGAAAATAGCAACTCTGCATTTCTGCTTCATAAGACATTATGAAGTGGGTCGTGCTGGCTCATGTAGGAGGGCAGAGAGAGTATCACGGCAGTCATTTCCACTGAAGCTCAGAACGTTGCGAGTTTATGTTCTACGCCTTAACCGGATCTGCCGCGGTGTGCCAACAGTTGTCTTTTCCAGCTGTAAGCTCTGCCTATCTTGCTATGCCTCCCTGCCTGTGTCTCCCTGTCTGTCGGTCGGTTTGTCTATCTGTCTCACCTCTTTCCCTCATCTCCCTCTATCATGCTCCCATTTCCTCATTTTTTTTTTCCCCCTCCCACTCCATCTTGATCAGCCACTTATTGTCCTCTTGCTCCGGTATACATGTGGAGCACTTAGACATGCATGCTGCATTTACTTAAAATGCTGTAACCACACATGTACATGTGCAACATTGAATAATGAAACACACCAACACACACACGTACGTCATTATGTGTCTGACATTAGTGTGTGTAGTATATAGGCAGACAGTGGAGGCATGTATTTTGACTATATATATGACTATATATTATACATTACAGTATGGTGGTATATAAACATTGGCCAGATAGTATAACATGCAGGTACACACACACAATCCATGTATACAAATATAAACACAGTTGTATAGCGATGGAAAAATGTGTGCACGCACGCACGCATGCACGCACACACAGAGTGATGATAAAAGAGGACACAGAGCTGTGATCTATACTGTATTAACCCCCCCTGGGCATGGTGTGCAGAAGCATGTGTGTAGACTCTGGGACCTACAGCGTGTACATGTGTGTTCTTTGTGTGAGGATTTGGCAGACACACTGTGAATCTCCAAGCGTGTGTGTGCGTGCGGGGCACCTTGCTGATTGCAGCGTCCCGTCTACCTGTGTGTTGCTCCCCTGTGGTACACAAGCACAGGTGCGTGACGCGTCCTTCACTTTAATGTGCCATCAATCTGTAATGCTGGAGACAAGCCAGGGCACAACCCGCACAACACCACACACACACACACATATATATAGATACACACACGTACATGTACTCTAGAATTGTCCGATGTATTCTCATAAGAGGCTGCGTTTTGCTGGTACATGAGGAGCGCTCCCTCTAAAACCCGGGGTTTGCCTCTAGAGTACCGTTAAATTATCCATCATAGTAAGCAGACTCCCACTCTGCAGCGAAGAATAGAAACCAATAGTGTGCGAGTGAGCGAGAGAGAACGCTGCAAAAAATGTCCATCTTAGCAAGTTATTTAGATCAGTATTGAGTCTTAAAAATCTCTTGGAAGCAAAACAATCTGCAGGAGTGAGAGAATAGCACTTGTTTCCAATGCTGTTTCACTGATGACAATGTAGTGAAAGAAGGCGGATCACTCCAGTAATATCAAGGGAATGGTATTTGTTTGTCACAAGTTGATCACGCTCTTTTCACTTGGTTTAAAGTCACAATGGAAATGAATGAATGAATGAATGAAAAACGTTTTATCCATATCTTAACTACACCTATTTAACTTTATATAGGTCATAGATCATCCCCTTTACTTCCTGGACACTCTAATATTCTTAGCAGTTACTTGATGGTGTACCAGTAGGTGAGACATATTCCAACCAATACTTCCATCACAGACTTCTAAACAGCCACCCCTCCCCCCGTCCTTCCCATCATATACAGTAAAACCTGCAACTTCAAATTGACGACGTGGCAGCGGTGCGTTTTCGGACGTTCACCCCTGAAAACCCTGTTTCCTTTCCATACTCGCCATGGGTGCATCCTGGTGGCTGGAAGTGAATCATTTTGAAGAAATTTGTAACAGCTCAAGATTATGTACCAAGCATTTTGCAGTGGATTCCTTCACCAGCTATTCTTGAGTACCGGCTTGGACTTCACTGCTTTACTCTCCCAAACATATGCTGCTATCCCATCAGTCTGTTGTGTTCCGACCCGTCCATATCAGAACCCGATGCGAGACATCATTGAAATGCTGTTTCCTTCTAAGAAAAATACGATTTTAAAACGCAATTACCAACTCATTATTCTTACGATGAAACTGCCAGGGCTTATGGGATATTCAAGATCATTTTCTTCATGAATTCATGTTGTATTTACACATAGATGTATTTACTTGTAGCAAGCAAAGGACAGATGATGAGAGAGAGGGAGGGCTCACTAAATCCTACTTATCCTCATGATGAAACGCGCCTAGGCTGGAATGTAGTCATTGAAAATAATTTCCATCGATTTATGTCAAATTGTTCAGCGTATGGTGTTATGTCGACTGTGTCACATACCAGCGCCAGGCAGCTAAGGGAACAGAGATGAGAGCGAGAGGGAAGAATCGGTGAAGTCTTTGCGAGTTGCCGTGTTGTGAGTACGTGGCATGCGTCTTTGGGCCGTTGAGCCGTGAAGGACACCCGTTCAAAGATATTTGTCATCGTTATTTTTAAACCATTTCGGCTTTATTAGACATTTTGAAGTGGAAAGGGACAGGAGGGGGTGGTGGCGGGGTGCTGACATTCAACAAAGGTCACAAGGCAGATTCAAACCCGTGATGTTGTCCGCGATGAGACGCGAATCTATCGAAAATCTCAACATATCTCTCCCTCTCTCTATACATATCTACTATAGGTTTTTAAATAGATGTATGAACACATGTATTGATGCTCAATGTGTCACATACTGTCCACTAAAGGAGGCAGGGCAGTAGCGTTAAATACTCAGACGAGTATATAACTGATTTTTCATTCAGGCTTTAAATTCCAAAATGTGATATCAGTCATTGGAAGAACTTCTTTTGCAAAACAATTGAATGAAAATGAAACACGCTATTGATCAGTATTAAAGTTAGTGGCAATCTACTGTCTGTATTGTGTTGGGTTGCTCATGAAGATGTTTTATTCTATTCTAACCTTACACAAAAGCATCATTTTAAAGGGATTTTACCCTCTGTATGCTTGAAACAAAGAGCAGTTACTATCAGGTAACATTATCCCATTTTTTGGACGTGTATAGCATTTTGGAGTAAAACATATCATATATAGGCATATCACATACAGAAAAGGACATAAGTAAGCCAGAAATAGATTAAAATAGACCAGGGGACAGTTATTCAGGATATATCTCACCATGAAAAATGTCCACGTTATAAATATATGGATTTATGTTGAATGTGGCATACAAATCCTTGCCATCAGATGGAAGAGGGCAGATAATGGCGACAGAGACCGAGAGCTACTCAGTTCGTGAAATTGAATATGACAGAGAACAAGCTGAATTCAGAACGCTGAATTACCATCAGACAAGTCTATAACACATTCATGTATGCTAAAGTCTTTCTTCTCCTGGGCGCTTTTCTCTGTTTTTCTTCGTTTTCTACACCACTTGATCTTCCTGCGGGGTTTTCTTTTGGTATATCCTGCCTCCCGAACAGAGTACGGAGTGGAATCAATGGAAGCCAATTTTCAACTGATGAACTTCCTGAAAACCATAATTTCCTTTCATCAGCCAGCCATTAAAGTAAACCAAAAACAGATAGAGAATAAAATTATGGAAGCATTTAAACATGTATGAAACAGCAGCTAAGCTTGCTCTCATTCAGTTATCTATCCATCTATCCATCTATCTATGCCATTTGGCTTCTGACCTCTTCGTCACCATACACGGTTTCTTCCATCCTATTTTTTATTACTATGTCTGCAAAAGTTTTTCGGAAAAAAATAATTACCATTTAAATGAAACGGCTCTATTCAGGCTAAGCCCAGCTGAGGGGTATTATGTTAGCATAATCAGACTGAAAGGGCCTGGAACATAATGTGTATGGTCGAGCTACCCAGGGGAAAAGGGCACTACGTTTCCATTCAACTGCCAAGTGAATTTTAACCTTTTCGGAATGTTGCAAAAAATAAAATGGAAAATTTGGTTTCCATCTGCTGGGTTGAAGCGAATAATATCGCTATGCCGCTTAGCCCAACATCTCATTGGCAGGCTCTTAACTAGATCCGAGAAAAAGGATCACATCACACCTCTCTGCACTTGGCTCCCCATTCGCCATCGAGTTGATTTCAAGCCCTACATGGTCTGGCTCCTCTCTATATTTCAAATTCCTAGCCCGTAGCATACAACCAGATCCCTCAGGTCCACTGGCCAAGGTCTTTTGTCTGTCCCACGCACTGAGACTAGAGGTGACCGTGCTTTTTCTGTAGCTGCCCCAAAACTACGGAGCAAGCCTTCCACCAAGCATCAGAGCTGCCGAGTCAACTGACGCCTTCAAGTCACAACTAAAAACGTACCTTCACTCATTGGCATACAGTTGGATGTCTGTGTTTATTTGCCTTTTAATCTCACCTGCTTCTGTAAAGCACTTTGGGTGCTTAATGAAAAAATCTGATTCGACTTGACTTGGTATAAGTTCTTTATTGCCAAAAAACGTTTCCACCTCAAGCGAGCTTAAAATATCTTTTTGCAGAATTAAGGCAATTTGATGCAAATTTTCCATTTCCATTCAGCCTTCCTAATTAGAAGCACTGCGATTTGCATGAAAATACTTGGGTGGAAGCCATTCGTCTTATCACGTGTAAATATGATGTCAAGGAAAAAGGCTAGGATTTTTAGAGCAAGTCTGTGTAAATAATTGAAATCCTGCATTTTTTTTTTTTTTTTACGTGGACAAAATGCGTGCATTGAAGTGTAGCAGTCCCTCGCTCCCTGGGACTGATAGTGAATTGGGAGGTGGTGTGATTAGAGCAGACAAGGACACACTGAGAGGCTGACCTCTAGCTGAGAGGTAACCGAGGAGGAGGAGGAAGATGGAGAGAAAGAGCAGACATAAAGGAAAGGTGAGATGCCAGGAGCAGGAAGGGGTAATGGGAAGGTCTAGGTGAGAGTTATGAGTACCTGCAAATATTACATCATACAGAAAGGCACAAATAGAAATACTAATGCAATTAATGGAATACACTCATTTTTAAGATTGGAAGCAGTTTTTCCGCTATGTGTCCAGTATTTATTGGGGTATGGTGCATATGGTGTGCTCCATTAGTGTGTATACATGTGAAGAATATAAATGTCCGACACACAGGTGAAACTGAAGCCAACAGTAAGTTGATCTTACTGAGCTTATTTCCTATAAAGTGGCCTGTTCCTTTTAAATGAGTCATTAAACTGATCCTAGCTCTATTAGGATCAGTTTAATTAGGGAATTGGAAAGGGGATTTCTGCGTTTGTGTGCTTGAAGTCTATTTAGTTTCCTGCTTGCTTAACTTTAGCGGCTGCGCTATCGGGAGACTAGCACGCCGGCCACGGGGTGTGTATTCTGACAAAAATAGTCTTAGAGCTTCATAACACAACATAGTGCGTATTGTCATATGTACACACACACACACACATGGAATTAACGCTTTCTCACACAAACAAGGGCATATACACACCTACACATGCTGTATATGTACAATAGGTGTACACAGACACGCACACACACAACCAAGCCATAGAAGGGGAGTTGTGGTATTTCAGGTGTATTTCAGGTGTTGTGAAATGAAACATGGCCATTAGCCATCTGTGTAAAGCGGCAGCAAAGCATCATGGGAGATACTGTAGCTAAAATGCTGTTGTGATTCAGGAATTTCATGCATGTGTGCGTGTGCATGTCAGATGTGGGCACACCGATGCATGTGTGTGTGCATGGACATTACATGCTCATATGTGACAAAACGCCATGAACCCCAACTCGTTTAACATTACAGGAGACCTGTTTTACTTGAGAACGAGTTTGATCAAAATGCACATTTTTCATTCAGCAATTAATAATTCCACCTCAATAATTTATTGGCCACTATTCTCAAAAAATATCCATCTGAAGTCATTTTTTCACTTCGAAGAAAAACAAGATTTTAAGACTCAATTCTACATTTAGTGACTTGTTAAGATGTCAGTCTTTGCAGTGTACCATTTTATAGCTCTGAATGACAAGATTGATAAACACAATGTGCCTCTTTTCCCATGTTGGATTAGCCACAAGTACTGACTGATACAGGTCTGTAGGAGCCAGATAGAAGGACGAAGGGAGCTAGGTAAGGTGGTAAGGGAGGAGGCAGACTGCGATTTATCTTGGAGAGCCAGGGAGAGATGGACCGATAGAGAGAGGGATGAGTGGTGGGAGGGAATAGAGAAAGCAAGAACTAAAAAAGCTCTAAAATGGCAAGGAGGAGATGCAGTGATCGAGATAGAAAGACGAGAGAGAGACACGAGTGGAAGCAAGCAGGGAGGTAAGAGGGTTAGGAGAGCTGGGGAGAGATGAGCAGATAGAGAGAAGGGAAGGAAGGAAGATAGGAAGGGCTAGGAGAGAGATGGAGGGACGGATAGGACGAAGGGATGGAGGAGGGAGGAGTGAAAAGGACCCAGGCCCAGGAAGAGGTAGAGAGCGCTGGGAAAGGCTGGACTACCAGCACCTCTCAGTTATATCATAGAAAAATGAAGGGAGGAGGAGGAACCAGAGGAAGGGATGAACGGCGGTCAAGTAAATTCATGACTCTCATCGGAACCCTCATCCGATAACTTGAAGCTGGAAGAGGCAAGCATTTTTTCGTGTGTTGAGAGGGAAGATTTTAGCTCTGTGCGAGAGGGACTATATATACATATGTGAGAGAGGTTTTAAGCAAATATGTACATACTGTGTGTGTGTGTGTGTGTGTGTGTGTGTGTGTGCGCAGCTAAGCTGAGATCGGAGTCTCGGGGCAGCGCCGGGGCTTTAGAGGGAGATGAGCAGACATAATTAAGAGGCCATTAATAAATTTGTGAATGAGCACTCCATGTGAGAGAGAGACCGAGTAGCCTCGCCTCTGAGAGAGAGAGAGAGAGAGAAACCATCACTTTCTGTACGTCTCTCATATTCCATATCAGGCGTATCTGCTCAGCGAGATAAGTTATCACTATGAGATATGTCCTGCCTGTGACACATACACACTGTCATCTCCGCTCCGTTTGCATAAAGAGGGCTTTTAGCGATGCCCTTGTACCCTCAATGACAGTATCTCTGCATTAGTCACACACACACACACATGCACAGACACATACATTTTGCATTGATCTCCACCATATACGGCTGCTTTAACGATAAACTCTTACGCACGAACAGGAACGCAAAAACAAAATCACTTGGCCGACATTGTGCACCCGTCCAAACCAAACTCGTCAAGGATTTTCCATGTACCCCAACACCTACGTTAATGCATTTACACAGATCTGTAACGTGAGTGGGAACCCACTCTTTGTCTTCAGTCTATTGGAACAGTCAGGAGTTTCATCTGGAGATGCAGCTCTATTTCCCACCTGGTAGAAACAAGACCGAACAACTCTTTGGCCTTGATTCTCATTGCTCAGGTGAATCACGTGACCAAACGTTCTGGCAGCTGCTTTCATATTAGTTGCCAAGATTTTCCGATATTTTGCATTTTAGTTGCATGTGTTGACCCTTTATTGTTATTGATTTGCCTAAAGTTTTAACTTTCCTTACGGGGATCAATAAAATAGCACAGTATCACAATAATAACCAACATGATCACATGTTGGTACAGGATCTAATCCCCATTCCTTTGGCTCTCAGTTAGGAACAACATTGCTCAAATTCAAATGAAAACACCGACCCTGGCCAGAAGTCAGATAGTGCAACAAAAATCACGTGTCACCTAAATTGAAACACAGCTGTCTTTCCCTGTTGTGTGCCAACCTAGTCTGTGTATAGCATACAACCCTCCTCCTACTATCTGTCAAGGTAAGCTGTACACTCAAGACACAGCAGCTTCAAATATAACCAGCTCAGAGCCGCATACACACACACGCACATGCACACACACACGTGCACACTCGCCCCGAGGGTCGTGTTGTGTTATGTGAGGCTTTCAGCGGCGGTATAAATGTTAGATGGCAGTCAGGGAGTCGGGGAGTGCTGATGTCAGAGAAGGATGTGGTACAGGAAGTGTGTGTGTCGGGAGTGTGTGTGTGTGTGTGTTCATGTCACAGTTTACATATGAGCGTGTGTGAAGGTCTTGCTGTTAAGCGTTGGGACCAAACTTGCGTGCAGCAAGTCGCTTTGGGAAATTAAAAGAGAGACAAGAGTGGCGTTCACTGCTGCTGCACTCGTGGCATGTGCACAGAGCAGCTTGAACCTGTGCCCCTTTTCACGTGTTTGAAAATGGATCGGGAAATCAATGAAAAGAGAGGTTTCTTCTTAAAAGAACACGTGCACTGCTGAATAAAATGTTTGTTTACGAGCCTATTGGACACACAATGCCATTTTTCTCGTTATCTTATTGTGATGGATGGAACACTGACTCCAGCTTTTGTTTCCTCTGTGATTTCGTTGTAAGTCGGAGGCTGTTTAAAAGGGAATACCATTCGATTTAAGAACACACACACAAGTTACTCTCACAACCCAGGACAGTCCAATCGCCGCTGCTCTCTCGCGGAGCTATAAACTAGAGAGCTGAGACTGTAATCTGCAATGTCAGCATGATGTACGGCCTGGAGCTTGTCCACTGACAATGACTTTGTGGACTCACACAATGTTTGTCTGGACTTATATACATCCAAATAGGCTTTTTGCTAAGTTACTGCAATCACTCCAAAACCAAAAGTGCATTTTATCGCCAGAATATCACCCTGGATACTGCCAAAATGCCCCGGTCCGGTGCCCAGACATAGTCGAGTGGTAATAAATAAAGAATAAAAACACTAAACCTAAAAAAAAAAAAAAAAGATAATTTTTTTCTAACTGTGTGAGACAGCAGTGACTATTCACTAAGACAGCCTGTGCTAAGGCTTTGGAATAGTATTTCAAATGGGAATTCAACGGTATAGCGCGCTTTCAGGTGATGTAACTTGAGTCTGGTTGTTATATATTTCGGCATTACTTGCAGACAGAAAGTTCTCCACCGGACCTCTGCGAAGGCGCCACCCGTGGAGATTGGTGACGCCTTTATTCTTATTCTCAAAGCCTTTCCCTGAGTAAAACAAGCCTCTGCACGTCTCTGGCTCCCCGCTCCTTATCCTCCCGCAGCCTAAAGGGGCTTTGACTTAACTGTAATTACAAAAATACCGCTCCCACACCCGCTGCAATTAGAAAGACAAAATGTCTAAGGATTCCCTCCATCACCCCCTCCCTGCCTTGTCTCCAATTAAGCCAAGGTGAGAGCGAGAGAGGGCTAAACAACACAGGAAAAAGTCGATCACCTTATCGAAAACCTGCCTCTCCTCCTCTCCATTCCTCTTCCCTCCCCTCCTCACCCCTCTCCTCCCAACCCCTCTAGAAACCATCATTTATGTACGTGGTAAATCACCGGGGACTTGAGAGGGAAGCAATTAGTTCTGTTTTCCCTCCCTGTTGCATGACGGTAATGATCGGCCTGACGATAACCATTATGGCTTTACATGTTGTGGGGGATCCAGGAGCGGGTTGCCAGATCTTGCATTCTTTGCTGCTCAAAGATTTTGTGAGATGCGATTCAAGCCCTTGTGTCGGCAAGCACCTGCCTTGTGGAAATGAGCAAGACGCCAAATCCCTTTCATCTCCAGGCTGACCTTGACCTCTGACCTCCCCATAGCAGCATCACATTATTATTATATTAGTATTAGAGAGTACTTATCAGTGGAAGGAGTACGCTTAAAAAGCCATTTCACCCATAATACATTTGAACCGAACTAATTGACAGAGAAAAACATTTCACTGGGGTCTTTAGTTCACTAGATATTTATTAGTATCTGAAAATTGCTGGTCACTGTACTAAGTAGGCTATAAAATAACTAATCACTACTGTTTGAAAATTATATTTTCTCAGTAGTATCCCTCTGTGAGGCTTTGGGCCATACTACTTTTTCATTTTCATCATTTGCACACTGAGCTGTATTTAACAGCACATTATAGGTGTCCTCCAGAGGACGTCACTCGGAGGACAAACCACCTCCAGTAACTCTCAAAGCAAATGAATTTTTGCAAGACTCTTTACATTTGGGATATTTGTAAACAATTAAACCCATTCACACAACTTGGTTTATTGTTGCCGTGCCCCTTGGAGTCTAAATGTCCTGCTAGATTGGCTTTCCATATCAACCCTGGTTATAATTCTACTCACCTAAAATTACAACGTTGACTGAGAGGATGAGACTGGGAGGAGGAAGCTATGATTGACACCTGTAACACTCGATCATTCAATCCTTGATGCATTAACCTAGTATGTGATGATTATACTATAGGGGATGGTGGAGACTCATTCTGTTTGCTTCCTTCTCTTTGAAGGTGCAACATTTTTTTTATGATTTTTTTTTACAGTCCTTGAGTACTAAATGCACTTAGTTACTTTCCTTCCCTTGGGAAAATGCACCAGACTTCCCCTAAAGCCTATACAAGCTTTATGCGCTGGGTTTTATCACAGGGGTTTTGTACCCTGTGGCAGGCGACCTACCGCTTTGCTGCAGTGTTACATGGAGACACATGGCAGCAGCGAATGAATCACCAGCGACGAGCGAGAGAGGCCCAACCAGACGACGGAGGGAAAGAAGAGAGGGTCTAAAAGGGAGGACGGGGACAATAAAATGACAGGTGAACAGATGGACAGATGGAAGGAAACGATGGGGTTGCCCGGCTGGGTTTTAAAGGGAGGGCCCGTCTCTGTACGCATAAAGGGAATTATCCCGTCCAGTTCAATAAAGCAGCTTGTGTAATTACAGTGCAGTTTACTAGCTGGAGGGAAATTGAATCCCTGGGAAACGGGGGGGAAATAGAAAGGGAGAACGGCGAGTGAAAGAGAAGGAGGTAGATAAGCAGGTGAACAAAGAGGAAATTATAAAGCGAGAGGCTGAGGGGGAGAGAGAGAGCCCCTCTTTGCGCTGTAGCTTCACTTTTTCTCTATTATCTCTGTGCAGCAAATTGGGAACAGACTCAGAAGT
>OOFE01037740.1:0-10617 GCA_900323365.1 Monocentris japonica | reverse complement strand
GGAGCGGGGAAGCGGCTGTCTCCAGCGGCGACGACCGAACCAGAGTCCGCGGAGGGTGCAGCCGGGAGCAGCCTGGAAGGGCTGCCCAGTCGGGGTTGGAGCGGGACGCTCCTGGAAGCCTGGCGGACTGGCAGCCTTGGTGCTTCGCGGTTGACCGGCCGGGACGGAAGGGGAGGTGCATCAGCAGAGGGAGACGGCGTCGAACTGCTGCCGTCAACACCGGGTCGTCTTTATGTTGCTCTGTTGCAAATAAAATGGCCTGCTGGCCTGTTGACTCTGCCCTCCTGCCTGTGTCTCTGTCTGTCACTGACCTGGTACAGTAGCAGCCTGCTACAGTGTTATATTCAGATATTGGGTAAGGTGACCAACTGGCCAAAGTCCCAAGAAGCCGATGTAGTCCTTTAACGGCATACACTGGTACGAGATTTCTCATCTCAATTACTCTGTTGGTGTCACACAGTGTCTGAATGTAATGGAGATCATAGTCTGAGGTGGGACTCACAGGTTTGTTGTTGGCTTGCTGCAGTAGCTTCAACGTCTCCTCCCAGTCATTCTGCTTGTTCTCCTCACAAACTTGAAGAGGAGATCTCTTCTGCTGGTCTTCTATGTGCTATTTGTGGGCATGTCAAATTAAATCCATTTAGGCACTTTACAAAACAAGTTCATCAAGAGGTGCTTTACAAAGCAACAAAAGGGCTCAATCAAATTCAACTTAATTCAAAACACATTTTAAAAAGACATGGGGCCAGCATGTACATGTGCGGATGACAGCTCAGTCCTATCGGGCTGATAGTGCAGGTTCATAAGGCCAAACACTAAAAGACATACCTAGAAAGTGGAGTTCAGAAACCCCTCTAACAAGGAACAGAAGAGAGGGAATGTCGGCATGGTGGACGTTAGGGTACATTGTAAGCTATAATAAATTGAATCTAAGCTACTCAGTATTGAGACAGTTTCTAATTTCCTGACATGGGAGGAAAGCTGGTTACAAAAAGGAGGAAGAGCCCTGGTGGAGAAGGTTATGATAAAATGGTTTAAAAAAAATAGCCAAGTCAGTAGAAATGTGTAAAGTTTACCTGCTTTTATATATTTCTGCGCTAGATATGTTATATGTTGGTGATGTTACATGGTATATATTAATTGGAATTTGGTTAGTTACAGTTCAATTGTTACACAAAGTGTTTGTTGTTTTTTGGCTCCCAAGTGAGTGACGTTACAAACCAACAAGAAAATAAAACATTCCAGTTCATGTAGCTGCAGTAATGGCAGCATTCATTCAGTGGCATACTACAACTATAATGCCCGCTTTAATTTGTTGGGAAAAGAGGAGAGGAAGAAAGGCAAGTGTTCTGAACCATATTTCTTACCCGGTCTATCTCAGGATGCTGCAGAAGGAGCTGCACTATCTCTGAGTGGCCTCCTCTGGCAGCAAAGTGCAAAGGGGAGCTGAGCTGGCCATTCAGCAAATTTGGATTACAGTTGCCTTTCTCCAGCAACAGCTTGGTCGCCTCAACTTTACCATGCCTAGATGGAGCAAAACAAAAAACTTAAAGTATACTAGCCCTCTGAGTAACACCTGCTGATCCTACAATCAGCTGGAGAGAAATCATGGATAAGACAGATCCAAATACAAAACATAGGGGAAAAAAAACAAACAACCTTTTGGATATTTTTGGATATTTTTGGGTAGTGATATAGGCATCACACTGACCAGCAGGCATAGTGAATGGGAGCCCAGTGGTCACTGTCCAGCTGCTTGTATGAGAAGCCGCTGTCCAGAAGCTTGGACAGCAGCTCTGTGTCTCCCTCACAGGCGCTGCGGTGGAGGGGGAAGTCATCCACCCACTGGCGCTCCCTAGAGAGACGGGGAGAATTTTGTTTTACACATTATTTTTAAGGCATTTCTGCTTTATTACACTAAATGAAGTGGAGTGTGACAGGAAAGATGGAAGCGAGAGAAAGAGAGGGTTATGGACATGCAACAAAAACCAAGAACCAGATTCAATCCTGTGACGTTGAACAAGGCACGCACCCAAGCCTGCTGACTAACCATCCCTGGAACGAGGAGAAATTAGACACACAGAGGAGTAGAAGTTTGAGAGTCATGAAGGTAATGACAGTATGGTTCAATTCAAGGAAGAACCCTCACTTGTCTTCTGTCACACTGTTTGGACCATGCTGCCATTTCTCCCTTTTGGGGATCTGGATCTTGGAGTAGTCTGGCGCTCCAAGTCCAAAGTAAGGGTTGATTATAACTTTGTCCACCTACAAACAAAAAGCAGGAAGGCAGGATAAATATTAACAGGGAAAGTGATTAAAGTTCAGCACAATGAAAATCACATTTCCCAATATCACGGTATTGTTTAACAAAGCGCACGTTAATGTTAAGTTACCAAAAATATTATAACTGTGTGTGCTATAACAGAATCAAACCATTTTAGATATCCAATCTACTTTCCAGTGTAAATTACATCAAATCAATCAATGACCACATTTTAACGAATGCTCTGATTGGTTGACAGTATGCATAGTGAGGCGCCCCATAGTCTGTTTCCGCACTAAATATTTGTTCCTCAAATATATGCCTCCTCAACCTACTGAGAATTGGCACTTTGGAATGGTATAGTTGATTAAGTCTTTTCTGGTATTAAAAAAAAATCTGGAACTGCCTCCTTTTCATTAAATAACTCTCTCTTTCTGTCTATCAGCTGATGAGGTCTCTTACCCGGTTGGTGTACTGCAGATCAGAGCCATAGAGCGGGTTGAGGATACACATGTCGGCCTTCTCCAGTGACATCATTTTGCTCTTGATCTCCAAGGCAGTGTAACCCATATGCAGACCCTCGTCGGTGAGTTTGCCCTCGCTGGTATAGGCTGGGTTGCTAACGTTGGTCTTAACCCGCTCCACAGGTGCCGGCCGGAACAAAGCAGGAATGGCGTGAGGCACCGTGTGTTGCTCTGCTAGCCATCTATGGATGTCGAGGGAGCAAAGCTGATGCCTGGTTTCCCAAAAGAATCATCCTGATCTCATTTTCTGACAACGGGATCTGACTCTGAGGGTTGGTTTCACCACCATGGATTAAAACAGCTTAAATCAAGGTTCATGTGTTAATTGCAGTGCCCAAACTTTTATGCCTAGTGAGTGTAGTTAAATTTTAATTTAAACTTGGATTTGAACTACATTTATAAAAAGGCACTTAAAAGTAAGATTAAGTTTATTTAGGTTGCACCAAAATTCTCAAGACTTAATTGCTATTGTTATAACTATTGATTTATTTAATTATTAAATATTTATTTGTTTATTTTGTTGCCATTTTGTTTGAAGAATGTGGCTGAATTAGTTTGATTACAATATTAGTATTATTATGTTAGTTAATTTGAGTACTTGTTTATGCTTTTGTTTTGAAGGTACTGGGCAGCTGGGGCACACAAGGTGAATGTACATATATATGGGTAGGCAGGTATAGGATGGGCAGGCACCGGGAAGGGTTCATGGTTTTTTACCAGGGCAAGAGAGGCTGCAGACGCCATTATTCTTTGTTTGTTTGCTTGCTTGAGTTTGTTTTATTTTTTCCAAGTCAGTTGAGGACAAATCGCCACTACAGCTACTGCAGGCTGTTATGGATTATTTTGTAAACATTATAATTTACAACAGTGATTATTCAATAATATGGATGCACACTATTCTGCATTATGAAGTGCTCTTCAGAAAGGCTCATGAAGTGACTGTCTGTTCAAATACATCCTTACTTGTCTAAAGCCAGGAGCATCTTGGAGGTGATGGGGCAAAAGTGAGCGCTGGTCTCACTGCACACTCGCATGATGTCCTGAAAGCAGTAGAAACTGGGGCTCCCCGCGTTATAAACAGGCTTACTGTTGTCTGTTCAGAAAGAGACATATACAAAGCTTAAACTAAGCTGAACGATGTCTATGGAAACAGTTTAATAAGAGGTGTTTGTTTTCAACTCACCTTTGACACTGACTGGCACAATAAAAAGGGAGGCTTCTCTCCCTTTGTTGTCTCCATCAAGGGGGAATTTCTTCATATGCACCACACGCTTTCCTGGACCAGAAAACAGCATTATGGACTGTTTGGTCTGTCTGACGGTAACACTTCCTGATCACTCAAGGCAAAGGCAAGTCATAAACACAACAGGGGTGATCTGTTACACTTGTCTGCATTCATTTGCGTCTAAGGTTGAGAAATATGCACGCGTGTAAATGGCACAGATGTACAGCATTCACCTATGAAGCCTTGGTTATTGGATATCGGTTTGGTTGTTTCATCAACATAATCCAAAATGGATCTGGCTTTGTCTCCTCCTGCTTGGATCTTTGTTGCCAGTAGGACTTTCTTTCTTTTCTTCTCTTTCCCTTCCAAGGGCACTTCTATCAACAGGATCTTACCAGGAACCAGAAAACACACAGATGTCATGTTATGGTTTACTTTTCCATGATAATGGAATGGCAGCTGTAGTCATTTACAATAATATTTCCTTGCATGCTCTCATCTTGCCATATTTTATAACTGATGATAACATCAAGATCCATGTTCTCTTTGCACTGCGGACATGTTTGTGTGAATTTATGCCCCCCTCCAAAACTTTGGGTGCACCACTCCCTTGGGCCTGATTTCCACAAAAGGGGGGATTGGATTCATACAGAAAAGAGGATTTAAGCATTTAGGCATTTTTAGAAGTGAGATGCTGAAGATGGGAAACCCACCACAGAGGTTCCTTATATATTTCAGTGGAGGTTTTTTTGGGAGGGAACGGTGAGGAAAGAGCATATTATGAATTCTAGAGAGTCAGTCAGTACATTTACCTCGTAGGCTTTAGCTCGGTATTCCTTTGAGCTCAAACTGACTTGGTTCTTTGGGCGAATGACTGCAACAAACACATCTTCGAGGCTGTCTTGGTTGCCCATTGCGTTGACTTGTCCTCAGTTCCAACAAAACATCCTACACAAGGGCCAAATGCTGTGAAGTGGCATGCCTGAAACATACCATGGGTGGAGAAAATACTGTCAAGTTTAACTTCCATCTTGACGTGGATGACATCTGCTCGTGCAAATGAAGTCATCAAATAGGCCGCTGGAGGCTATTTTATATGCAAAACAACAACAACAAAAAAATCCAAACTTGCACAAAATGTGCACGTTGGGCCTGCGTAGCCATAAATACGAGTAAGTCCTGCAAAGATCAGCAAACCAATCAATTAATTATCCATCTAAAAAGTGCGTAAGACAGTTGAGAAATCAACTTACGAGTCCTTGCAGTACTTAGAGAAGTCACGCCCCGGAAACGAGCAGTGTTGTCTTTCTGTGTTAAATCACCAATTTCAAACTATACTACTGTTTTCTGCATGATCTAGTGTTAATGTAACTGTCTCCACATCAGACAGGGTGAACTTTTTGAACTAAGAAGAAGCTGGGATGTCAGGCTCACAGTCGCTTTTTTCTTCAAACCAAGCAGCTGAAACTTACCGAAAATGGTACCTTTCCTCAAACAGGCACTTTTAGCGCGTCTTCATTTTCCTAAATAGACAAATATGCCTACTGGTCCTGGTCAACTTGAAAGCAGATACTTGAGTCCCCCTTCTGCGTTAGTAGGCCTTTAACATCGGGCAGGGCTGCCGAGAACAGCGCAGCGAAGAGAAACAGACGAGGCTCACATTACCTTCATCTGGACGGACGGAGGACTCTGGCGGCGAGGTGGACTCAGTGCTCACGAGCAAACACTGGGCCCACTCAGTTAAAATTATATACGGATTGGATTTATCTGCGCTCGGTAAATAAATAGGGCCCCATCTATTGAGTGTCCTTACGAAACACAACTACACTATTTATATGGTACAATTTATACCATTACCATTACATATAACCAATTAATATCACACCAGACTATAATTCCGTATAATAATATTATAGGAATAACAGGATTTAAAAAAAACTACCATTCACTGAGGAACAATAGTATTGTAAGGATATATATTATATTTTTTTGTTTGTACTGGTGGTTGCCTGCCTTAGGATGACCACTAGGAGGTCACAGATTACCCACCTTGTTATTTACCACTACATCACTGCTAACAGCCTAATACCACTGTCCATATTCAGTAATGAAATACATTTTGTGTGGAGACCAGGGAGCGTGGTAGTTCCCCACTTAACTCTTCTTTCTGGGCACTTTGCTTCTGGTTGTGTCCCTTTCAAATGTATCTTTTTGCAGAGTTGATTGTCTTCATGTTGGTAGCTACTGAAAGAGACCCCATAATCACCTGTTGAGAGTGAGTTAGAATAGTTGTCTATTACTTTTTAGTTCACAGAAGTATTAGAGAACAGGAAAGGGAATTCAATCAATTCAAACACCAAAATAAAAGTGTTAGTGTTAAGTGTTAGAGCCAGAAATTGTTCATGGGCTCTTGCAAATACATTGGTTGGGTGAGGCTGTTTCCTCAAAGCTTATTGTTTTCTTTCAGTTGCTCATTATTTCATTTCCAGTGAAGTGGGAGGTTCATTCTGCCCAATGGTTGAGAGTGAGAGGGAAAGTCATCAGAGGTAAGTTGGTTCTAGAAGAGGGCACATACTGTATGTGTGTATGTGTTTTCTTGTTATGGATACAACATATTAATTCATTTTGTATTTAGATCAATGCTTACAGGCTGTTAATTATACTATATAAAATAACTAACTCAATGATAAAGCATGATTGTTTTCTGTATCAATTATTGGTGCTTTTGGAAATTAAATGAATCTCACACAGATATAATAAACTAAAAATGTATACCTTTTATTGAAGCAATTGTATAAAACTTCATCATCAGCATTTACCAGCAGGAAACATGAGGCAGATGAAACATACAAACTCAAGTGGTCCAAAAATAATATAGATAGATAGATAGATAGATAACGTAGATACAATAACCAAAATGAAATGTGCAACTAAACTGCACAAACAGAGGAATGGGTTGCTTTTGTATGTATGGTATGATTTGTTTTCTTTCTTTGGCCCACAACTGAGAGTATAGAATCAGAACGAGTTGGATACTCTTCTTCATCCCCTCCTTCCAGCCCCTTTAGGAGGTGTTCTCCTCTTGGCACTGGCTGAGCACCTCCTCCATTTTCTGCTGGATCTCCTCCATCTTCTTGGTCCATTCCTTCCGAACCTCGTCTTCATCGTCCATGATAACAGCTGTGTAGGCCATGAGGGTGATGAGGCCAATGTAGAACAGGTAGCGAAGGCGGGAACAATGGTGTTCCATGATGTTACGATTGCCATCGCAGTTATCCAGGTACACCTCCAGCAGGGGCCTTCCAAACAGAGTTTCAGTATCCATTATGCCCCGGTAGTACACCTTCAGACTCATGTCAGTACCGCCTCCCTCATAGATCTTCCTAAACTCATCCATGTGGCACTGGACGTTGTCCGGCTCTTTCTTCACCCGTGCTATCATGCTGTTGAATTCGCCATAGTGGTGCTTGATCTTCTCCTCATATTTGCCAAAGGTCTCATTCACTTCAGCAATGCGGATCTGCTTCAGGCAGTGATGGTTCTTCTCTGAAATGCTCTCCAGTTTGTTGTGGATTGACTGGAAGTCCTTGTCCAGAGCATGGTCCTCCTCATCAACTAGGCCTTTGCGAACCACCCCAACCAGGGAAGAAACAATGCCAAAGAGGGGGTCAATAGAAGAGGCGAAAGACGACACCTTCTCCACACAGCCCAACACCTTGGCTGCAGTCTTCTTAATCTGCCCAGCATCAGCCATGACTGCTGCTTTTCCTCTGTCCACCACTCGAAGGTCCAGACAAGTCAGGAGGCTGGAAAGACAAAAGAGTACCACACATTTTGTAAAACTGAATCCATGCTACGCATTGTACCCTCAGCTACTGACTACAACTTAAGGTCAAATATAAATTGTTAGCAGGTATAGTAGCCTTCACCTTTTCCAGGTGCAGTAGACGGGAGCTTTAACTGAAGGATTGGCCTGAGACACACTCAGCTGTTACTTCTAGCATTACCAGGGAAATTGAGCTAATAAGAATATCTCAGGTTACAACACCCCTGCATGTACACCATATTGCAAAAGGTGTCATTTTACAGTCTAAGTCCTACCTAGCAGCAGGTGACAGTGAGCAATGACGGCGGGTGTTGGCCACAACAGTACGCAGTATTATTACGCAAGTATTATTTTCAGTTATTTAGGAGTAAAGTATACAATATATCAATAATTATAATGAAGTATTGATGTTTGATAGACAAGTATTACACATTAAAAAATTTGGATCACAGATGAGCAGTACTACTTTGTGTGACCATAGACCCAAATCAGGCTTGATCTCATTCATAGTTCACAGGACCTATTACATTACAGTCATTTAGCAGATGCTTTTATACAAAGGTACTTGACACTATGTGAGAATTGAACCCACAAACCTGAGACTGAGAGAGTTGTCCGGGCCAACGTACAAATTGGACCTATGAATGAGTTCACAGGAAAAACAACTCAAGGAGAACAGTGGGTGTGTCATCATAGTAACACAACAAAAACTGAAAATAAACAGTTATGGATCTTGGCCTTCAATCTGACCACTTTAACAGTTCAAATTACCTATACTGTCCATTCAACACCTTTAATTTAAATTTAGGAGGCGCTACTTTACTTGTTTTGAGCACAGTGGTCTCATTTCCTGATCCCCAGCCATACATATTTATCCAACATCATGCACTTATTTTCTTTTGACATTCATCTGTTCAAGCTGAATTTGCTGTCATTTATAATCCAAACATCCTACAATTTACTCATTCCAATGAAACTGCGTTTGACTCCTCACCTGAGATAAAACTGTTAGTATCCCTCTGTCTTCTGAAGCTCTCTGACTTGCAGTTCCACCATTTTCCTCCCTAGTCCAATAAGGACGGCCCCTTTGTGCCATATATGGGCATAGGTAAGAGGAAGTGACGAGTGTAGGTCACAAGGGTCTGATAGTTACAGCCGTTGAAAGTGGCGTTGTAGTGCCACCATCTGGCCATTTGCTTCCGTACTGCATAGTACATCATTCTGAACCTGTGTGCAGAATGTCGAGTATTTTCATTCATGGGACGGCAGTTTTGGTAAGACTAGTCTAGTGTAGTATGGCATGGAACTGGACCTGATTGTTCATCCATGGGAAGGCAGTTTTTTAATAATAATAATAGGCTAATACTAATACAGGACTGGCAGCAGTTTCTGTATTCAATCGCTCATTCCACACTACACTATATTCTGCTTGATCTAGTGTTGACATAACTCGTCAGTGAAATAATAATAATAATAATACGGGACCGGCACTCAAGAATTGGACTCAGACGTTCTCAAATGTTGTTACTTCTAGCTGTTTCCTGGGGACGACAGAATAACCTCAGATCAGTCCTCTGTCTAACAGGTAAGTATAAAGCCTGCAGGACAATTCACCCTAACAGGGTTCTAAACAATGTGGACTGATTAGAGAGAAGAGTCACACAGCTTCATTATCTGCCAAAAGTTCCCAGAACCCAGATACATTTCCCGTGAACATCAGTCTTTTGCAGAAGCACCTTTGCTTGCTTTTAAACAAGGAACATGCTCACTATACAACATGGCCAGGGTTACAATAAATCATTCAAGTTAAAACATTCGGCAACTCATTACACATCAATCAAACAATAGATCAACACATATTCATACAGCAAATCACTCCATATTTCTCTTAACATATGTTATAATCAGATACAGTGATGTAATTGTTATCATAGTTAACATCCATTGGTGTGATTCATCATGATTATCACACATACATGGTTACATATACATTTCTTTTAATGGCTGCTTCTCCATTGTAAAGTCAAGACTTCAATCACTCAGCCCCATATCTCCACTCACTAAATGTCCTCCTATTTCTATCACCGGGTAATCTCCATCAGTCCTCTCTATGTTCTGGAATTCCCTCAGCTTCGGCCTCACCACTTCACTTTTTCTTACTTTCCTGTTTTGTCTTCTGTGTCAGTTTATTCCTGAGATCATTTTGCTGGTACTGGTTTGGGCCTTGACACAGATGGGTTCATTCCCTTTCCATAGCCTGGTGGTCTTCTCTCCCTTCACTGATCAGACACTTCCTGTCTGATCAGAAAGGCCCACCAGCGTCTCTACTTCCTCAGGAAGCTGAGGCGCGCCGGACTGGGGAGCTCAGTCCTGAGGAGCTTCTACCGATGTGTGGTGGAGAGCATCCTCAGCACCAGCATCACCGTGTGGCACGGTAGCTGCTCTGCTGCAGAGAGGAAGGCTCTGCAGAGGGTGGTGAAGGCTGCACAGAAGATTGTGGGGAGCGGCCTACCCACCACCATGGACATTTATACTAATAGATACAGGAAGAGGGCCATCTGCATCATGAAGGACTCCACCCACCCCGCACACACACTCTTTGACCCTCTCCCTTCAGGCAGGCGGCTGCGGAGCATCCGGAGCAAGACCACCAGACTAAGGAACAGCTTCTTTCCGGAAGCTGTCAGACTGTTGAACTCTGGCAGTGCTCTGTAGACCCTACGACCCCCCCCACCCCCACCCCACACACACACACACACCTACCCGCACTATGAACACT
>OOFE01037729.1:8250-18922 GCA_900323365.1 Monocentris japonica | reverse complement strand
AAAATGGTAATGAAAGGTTTTTTTTTTTTTTCCCCACATTGGTCTCATTCATTATTTTATGTTACGTTGTACTCTGTATATCTGTAAGATTATCTTTCTGTGCTCAGGTGGGCCCAGGTAACAGACGAGCTCAGGGAGGCTCTCTGGGACCTTAAAGAGGAAAAGGAGAAGAGGATGACTTGTGAGGAAGAACTTGACGCTGAAAGGGAGAAGAGGAAACTTGCTGAGGAGGAGATAAACTTGAATATCCCTGAACAAGACAACCTTAAGAACAAACGCTGTGCCTTATTGGAAGCAAGAGACAAAGAGGAGGTGATGATTGAGAGAGAGGAGGTGGAGACCTTGCTCCTCCCCTCTATCTTTCCATCAGTGGAGCCAGAGAAACTGCTAGGGGAGGTGCAGGAGGAGGAGACTGTGCTACTGTCTTACCTAAAACAACAGGAGTTGCTGGTGTCCTCTGTGCAGGAGATGAAGCAAGCTGGAGACTCTGCCAAACAGAGCCTGGACCTCAGAGGTGACAAACTGCTACAAGCACTACAGGTATGCCATTATAATGAGATTAACAACTACTGTTACACAGCAGCTGTTTGTGCTACACCTAAATACGAAGGATTGATGAATGGTGGGGCGGGAATTAATAAGACGCAAAAAAAAAGTACAGAATGTTTAAAAAATGAATTCCCCTTTCTTTCTCTCAAGGCCAATTGTGACCTGGTTACTTCAGAGCTAGAGGAGACTAAAAGCAAGCATAAAACAATAGCAGCCCTCCTGGGTCAAAGGACCATGGACCTGGATGCCACCTTACAGGAGCTCAACACCACCCGTGCACAGGTTGAGACCATCCAAAAAGAGGTGGAGAGACTAGAGGGAGAGCTGGAGGAAAGCCAGGGCAGTCTGGACAGGACTGAGAGAGAGAGGAGTGAACTGGAGTCTCAGCTCCTCTGTCTGAAACACAACCTGACCAACCTGGAGGAGGCACAGGCCCAGGGATTACGAGAGAGGCAGGAGCACACGAGGAAGGAGGAAGAGCTGGATGGACAGATTAAGAGAATTGAGCAAGTACTAGAGGAGGAACTTGAACAATTTGAGAAGTTACTGAAGGCCAAGGATGATGAGGTGAGAGAGATGCTGTCGTCTTCTTAACCATTGATTATTTTGCTCAAATCATTGTGAGTCCATTTGAATGCGTACTGTCCATAGATTGACATGCATGAAATAATTTTTCCAGTTGGCTGTAGTGAGAGAAAAATGGGAGGTGGAGCGGCAGGAGAAGGAGAAAGAGGTGCTTGGTATGAGGAATCTCCTGGAAGAGCAGAGGAGGGAGAGGGAGGAGGAGGTCAAGGCTGTCCTGGAGAGGCAGGTCCTGGCTGTGGAGGAGGCAACAGAGAGGCTCAGGAAATCTCACTTAGAAGAGGTGAAAGACCTGATGTCAAAACATCAACAAGAGGTGGGATTTGAAAAGGAACTTTGGAAACCAGTAGTCTGCATAGTCTTTTAAGCCAATCATTGTTATGGTGCAAACCATGATGGAAATGATATTTGTGTATATATCTCTAGGTGTCTGAGTTGAACACCCGCCTGGAGACAGAGTTGCTGGCTCAGAAGGCCACTATCGAGGAAGAACAGAAGAGACAAATCGGCCTAATCAAACAGGTAGATTGACACATACTCAAAGAAGGGGAGATTCTGAAGTGCTACTTCAATGTGACTGTATTTGCGAACTCCAGAGCAGGTGCCCCCATCAGTCAAAGTAGCCTGTATGTTTCTTAAGTTCTGTTGTTGTTGTTGTGTTTTTTTTTTTTTTTTTATAGCTTTTCCTGCCTTTCCAATTCTCCTCTCTCCTCTCCAGGTGACTGAACGTGAGCACCAGAGGACTGTGTCAGAGCTGTGTGCCGAACAGGCGGAGGAGCTCAGTCAACTGAGGATAGAACTCGCTGCGGAGCTGAGGGAGAGCATGGAGGCTGCCCACCAGGCTGAACTGCAGCAGGCACAGGTACATACACACACACCCCGCCTCCTCTCCAAAACACAGCAAAATACATTTGGATACTGATAGGGGGGGATGAGAGAAGCCCCTTTCTGGATTGGTCAATCCCAGGCTAGTTTTAAAGGGTGAGGGTCACTCTGTAACATCTATAATATGTAACATCCTCAGCCACAAAAATCTTACATGATCACATTCTCTGGAATATTGTCATGGTACTATGGCTGTGACCATTGCACTCTTACTATAGGTTGTTTGTAATATTGGTGATCTACAAATTTAAACTTATTCTATTATTACACCTTTTTATAAGTTGCTCTGGTTAAGCTAAATGCCTAAAATGTACATTTACAAGATTATTTTTTTTCACACGCACTACTGGAATAATGAAAAGCTCCACCAACAGGTGATCCCTCTATGTCTTCCTCCAATTTCCATAGACCCAACAGTCCCTAGAGCTCGAATCCTTGCGCCTGAGTCTGACCAACCTCCACATGTCCCAGCTGGAGCTCTCCCAGGCCAACCTGCACAGGGAGCGGGAGGCCGCTCTCAGCGAAGTCCAGGCCTCCCTGAGGGAGAAGTGGGCCCAGGAGGGTGCAGTCCTGCAGGCCCGACAGCAGTTTGAACTGGACCAGATCAGAGAGCAGAACCAGGAGCAACAGGAGCGGCTGTGCAAGCTGCACCAACGGGACATGGGTGAGTGTAGAGGTAGTCAAGTGGCCAGTTATATTGCTCCGTATGTTGTTTTTTTTCGCCCTTGACTGTACTGAACATGCACTACTGTTCTGCATGTGAATGAGTCAATCATTAGTCAGGAAAAAGTAGGGCAGGATGAGATCTTACACTGAAAATCTGTGATGATGTCGATGAATGCCATTTGTGTGTTGTATGTGCATGTTCAGATGAATTGAAGCAGCAGTGGGAGACTCGTGTCTCCCAGGAGCGAGCTTCCATGGAGGAGAAGCAGGCCAAAGATGTACAGGTAAAGCTGTATAAAAAATGCGTTCATTCATCATGCATTTGTACATAGTAATTCTGTAAATTGAAAGAAACCTGTATAGTGTATAATTTGCAAATGAAAACCCCATTTAGTGTATCATAATGATTTCATTTCATCATAATTTTTTTCTCTTTTACTTCTGTTGTTTACAGGCCTTATGGTCACAGTGGGAGAAGGATGCTGAGAATGCCCAGTCAGACCTCCAGACATCTCTCTCAGAAACCCAGAAGAACCTCACCAACACCCAGACAGAACTCTCCAACACCCAGGCCTCCTTCTCCAAATCTCAGACAGACCTGTCAGAAACCCAGGCCTCCCTCGCCCAAACCCAGACAGCTCTAACTGAAGCCCAGGCAGCCCTGTCCCAGACCCAGTCAGATCTGCGTGAGTCGCAGGCCAGACTGGCGGAAGTCCAAACTTCCAGTAAGAAGGAGAACCAGAGACTAGAGGAAGAGCTGAGCCAAGCCTGGGCTGACAGAGATGCAGCTGCCCGTGAGTTCCATCCTTACAGTCTTCCTCTGGGCTTCAATTTTGGCAATTGCCTAATATCTGAATATAACAGGCCTACAACACCCGCACCTCAAGCCTAGCATAGCATAGACTAGCCACACTTTTAAAAATATAGTGTTATGTAAACATTTTTTAAGCTCTGAAATTATTACTACAGACAGTGACATTGTGCATGTGGTGTGTTTTGTGTTATGATTTGTAAATGTTGTTGCTTTGCCTGCTGTGTTGTGAATGCTGCTCAGGTGTTTTGGAGGAGCTGGTTTCCAGTCACAAGGCAGTGCTGCAGGAGAAAGAGAAACATGCACGCCACCTACAGGAGAAGGAACAGCAACTGCAGCAAGAGGCGAGTTCACTGGAACATGATTGCATGTAGTTCTGTCTCTCAATCGTCAGTTTGTTTCCTCGTTTAAATATACACACACGGGCACTGACATCTACCAATGGAATTTTGTTTTGCATTTTTAGTATCTATCATATTTATCTTTTTACTTTTATAGATGTTTAGTCTTTTAGGTTACACCAATCTCTCATACAGTATGTAGCCTTCAATAACTCAAAGTCTAAATCCTTCATACCTTTGAGTTTTACTTGAACTGCAAGCAAGTAATGTTGACTCTCTGTCTACCAGGTGTTGCACCTGCAGGAGGAGCAGGCCTTGCTGAAACAGAGGTCAGAACAGGAAGTAGCTCAGCTCTGGGTCCAGCTGGAGAGCATGAGGTCTAGTCGACAAGAGCTGGGAGGTGAGATGGCTAAACCAGGTGTCCAAAACAGTTAAACCTTTTACTGCATGCAGTTACAATTGCACTTGCAAATGATGAAATGTAATGTGACAGGCATGGAGCAAGAGAAACCTTAAATAACTTTGGCTTTGACAGCTGTCACAACTACTACATTCTTAACTTTTTTTTATTTATTTTTTTTAATCACGTTTTGTCACAGAGCTGAAAGAGCAGCTGCTGGCTCGCTCATCCTGTGTTGATGACATTGAGCGCCTGAAGGCAGAGTTCAATGAACAAAGACGGGAGATCAGGGAGCAGAATGAGTCTGAACTGGAGAGCCTGAGGAGGTGTGCACACACACACAGACACACAGACAATCGTATGTATGCACTCTACCCAGGACAGGAAACGTTTTCTTCATCTACCATAGTGGTGGTGTGTTCCAAAATTTGCCAGCCACATATGATATTTAGAATAGAAACAGATCTCTACTTTATGGTTGTTTTCCTGCCAAAGTGGTTGGGTTGGCACAGTAGGCAAACTAAACAGCTACAGTTCAAATTTACAAAGGTATTTGCTGGTGGATAATTTCCACTTCCTATACTTAGCCTGACCCCACATAAATTATACACACACTCTTTACCCCCTCAGGTACTTCGAGCAGCGGTTGCGGGCAGCAGAGGAGAGCTACAGAGAGGAAATTGCTCTGCTGCAGCTAAGGCTGGTAGAAGGTGCCTTGGAGGAGTCTGTGCTCAAGACCGGGGATGCTGGGTATGCTAGTAGAACTATATGTAAGACCAGATAAACAAACTGTACACTTGACAGAGTTCTTAGTATATAAATGGTTTTGGTCTCTGTTTCAGTTTCATGTCAGAAGGCCGAGTTGAAGAGGAGAAAAATTATATGCTTGCTGATATCACACTCAAACTGGAGAAACACAAGGTAGCTGCTCACATCTACAATCAAAGTCACCCACATATTACTAAACACATTTGGGAGACACCTTCTATCACTGGATACATGTGTGATATTCTATTATACTAACTGCCCAGTTGTTAAGATTTCATTTCCCATAGTTTCTCATCACTTCGTTCACAAAGTGATGCATGCAGTTTTGCTGCCTTTTTCTGTAGTATTGTTTTTGTGATCCTCATTTCTGTGTCTTACCTATAATGTCTCTTGCTGTTATTTTAGGAAGAGCTGGATACTTTACGTTTGCAGCTGGAGGAGAGACACACAATAGAGCAGGCCAACCTACGCTCTTCTATGGCTCTCTCCTATAAGGAAGAGCTGCTCCAGGTCAGACACCTACTCAGGCAATCTGTCCATCACTCCTTAAAGGATAATTCTGGCCACAGTGTAGGTTAAGCCCATTTTCCAGCATACCCCCACTTCCTTTTAAAAATCCCTGTGGATTTTACATTCCATTTCCCCTCTAGATGTTTAATGTCAAACTTGGCTATTCGTCGAGGGCTAATAACCCAAATCAGAAAGGTACAGGTCCTAGGTGACATTCAGATCAGCTATTCAGCGATCTGTAAATAAATTAATAGTAAATAAATAGTAAAAAGTTTCTTATCCGCTACAAGACCCATTTTGAAATTTAGAAAATACAGGTAAAATGTAGGACATCTACGAAATCCCTCTAGCTACTGGTTACCAAAAAAAAACAAATCAGGAATTTCATAAGGGAGAAAGTGTCCTCTGGAAAGTGGGCTTATCATTCATCATGGCTGGAAATGTCCTTTAATATCTCTGTTAGCCCCTGTGTCCACTGGGATGGACTTTTTTAAAATTATTAAGCTAGTGGTGCCAAACAGATGTTTCATGGCGGCACTGTTTGTACCTGTTATTACTAATCAACTATTGAAAACCCATTGGAAACGTGGCACTCTTTTGCTAAAAGTTGAAATATAGTTCTTGCAATCTGTACAATGTGTGCTAAAATCATGCTAAGCTCTTAGTGCTGTAGGGAATGTGTAATATCTCATAGCAGGTTCCCAACGCACAAGAACTTTCTTTCATTTGTTACTTTTACATTGGCACTGACATCGTCACTTGTGCATTAGGTGCAATCTGACCTCACAGATCGTTACTATGAAGACCTGCAGGAGCTGAAGTCTCGTCATGCCCTGGAGCTGGAGCAACTCAGAGCCAGACTCTCTGACAGCCACATACGAGGTACTACACACACACACTTACATACATACAAATACACACAAGAATTGAATTACAACTCTGCCATTTGTTAGCAAGATGTTGCTGAGCAAACTCAACCTCTTTCTCCCAGAGCTGACGCGGGTTCATTTGGAGGCAGCAAGGCAGGTTGAGGTAAGAACAGATTTAAAATTTTGCTGTTTTATACATGCAGAAAATGTGCATATAATGCAAGATTATTCAAATGATGTCGATGAAGGTGATGAACTTGCTGATTCTAATTAGGTGGAGGTTGAGCAGAGGATGTGGCGTCACAGTGAGGAACTGCAGACAAGAATGACCATCATCCAAACCCTGGAGAACAGACTGCATGATGCAGAACTGCAGAGGAACACCCAACAGGTAAGAACACATGCGCACAGAAACCTGCATACTAGAATTGCAAGCTGAAACCTCATACACAGCAAAAAAAAATTTCAGCTGAGTTATACAGAAATACACATTCAAAACAAAAACACAGGATTTCAGAACTATATTCTTTACTCTGTTACACCAACCACTGCAGGAGTTTGCTGAGAAGCTGCGTGCTCATCTGGAGGAGGCTCAGAAACAGGAGAGGGAGCTCATGCAAGAGGAGCTGACTCTGAGAAGCCAAGAGGAGATGCAGAGGCTAAGAGAGGAGCTCCAAGAGAAGCAGGAAGCTCAGCTCTCTGCCCTGAGGGCAGACCTAGAGAGAGGGATGGAGGAGGAGAGGGGACTCATTGAAAAAGAACTCCAGGAAGAGAGGGAGAAGTTGAAATCTCTACAGGCGTCACTGGACAACGATCAGAGTAAGAATGTTTTGCAGCTCCAAAAGGGGTCAGGATTCATATGGGTGGCCAGTAGAACATCAATTCACTATTCTCGTTATAGCTTCAAATCCGATGTGTTGGAAATGGAATTCATTTAACTAGCCCTTCTCTGCGGTCTTGGGACACATTTTCTGTATGTCTCTTAGGTCCCCAGGTGCTGCTAGCGAGACAGAAATTGGAGGCCCAGTATGATGGTGAGCTGCAGAGGGCAAAGAGCTGCATGGCAGCTGAGGTCAAGGAGCTCACTGGTCTCCTTCAGGAGCAGGGTGAGGAGCGACTACGCCAAGCCCAGGAGAGGTGAGATCTGGCTGGGCTCAAGACCTGTTGAAGTTTGGGTGGCGTCTGGAGGTTGAAGGTTTGCCAGGGGTATTAAAACCTTGCAACCAAAGTCATGTTTGTATACATTTTATTGTAAATGTAAATTTTTTTTAGTAATTCTATAACAATTTTTTAATAACTATCAAAAAATTGCAGAATGTATACCCAAAGAGATGCAGACACAACTATAGAAACGAAAAAAAAGTCACACATGCCTCCTTACATTTGTTTTGACATTTATTTTACACACCAAAGTTTCAGCTATAGTGCTGTCATCAGGGTGTGCAAAGGAAATGCCACACACTCCCCTAAGTCATTAGGCACTTAAATGATTGCATAGGATTTTTCTTTGATCTTGACAACTCTAACCAAAACCGAGCTGTGTGATCTTCTCCAGTGCTTCCAATTTCAGCTTGAAGGCCCTTGGCTTTTCAAGGATTTTGAGTATTTTATAGTTGAGGTGTTTTGAAAGATGAAATGATTTTGTGTCCATGTGTTCAGGTTCCAAGAAGAAAAGGCAGCATTGGAGCAGCTTTTGGCCCAGAAGGATGAAATCTCTCTAGGGGAGCTGAGGGATAAACACCAGCCTGAGCTTGAACGTGAGAGGGCAACACTACTGAATAAACACTCTCAGGAGATGGACACACTCAATGTCAAATATAAAGCACAACTCGATTCACTAGATGCCAGCCACAGAGACCAGCTTGCTGCCATGGCAATTGAGCTTGACTCCAAGCACAAGGCTGAGCTTGTTACCTTGGAAGCGGCCCTTAATTCCAAATGGAAGGCAGAGCTTGATGGTCTGGAGGCGGTCCTTCAGGAGACCAATCAGGCACAGCTTGAGGCTCTAGAGGCAGAGTTGGGTCGCAAGCACCAGGAAGAGAGGGATGAACTGGAGAGGAGGATGCTGGGCAATATGGACACTTTGGAGGCCACCTATCTGAAGGAGGTTCATGTAAGGAGACTCTGGTCCACTTTTTGGTAAAACCATATGTTGTGCCTTGTCTGGACAATGCTTTAAATTCATTAGAAATACACAATTCGGTCAATATTTCGATTGCTTATTTTTTAGGTCATTGAATACCTCTCACCACCGCTGTCTTTTTATATCTCAGACTCTGCGTGATGAAATGCTGCAGCTTGAAGAGCGGCATCGTCAAGAGGTGAATTGCCAGAAGGCAGAGCATAGGCAGATTATGGAGCGTCGCCATGCAGAGCAGCTGTCCGTCAGAGATGAACTAAGGAAAGAGTTGGCACAGGTGCACATGGAGAAGTTTAGCGCCATGGCAGCAGAGCTCAGCCATGTTCACCAGGTGAGTAAGACTGGGTAACTGACCCCAAGCTAGCCTCTGTCATACAATTAATATCAATGTTCAATTGTGTTTCTACTGTAAAAGTTTGACTTTATAGAATGCTAGAAGACATATTGTTAATGTCAACTTACAATACCACAATACTTCATGTTTTGCTCTTACAGGCAGAGCTGTCAGCTCAAAAACAAGCCTTAGATGTTGAACACTGCAAGGCTCTGGAGACCCTTAAGCAACAGGTACTCATCCAACCATCCATCTAGTTTACCTTTCTCTTGACTTGACTGAGCATGATTTTATGTTGTCATGAGAAGAATAGTCAGCACATTTAAATGCACTGTGTAGTCTGACACAATGTGAATCTTACTGATAGGTTGTTGGTTATAACTGCATGCAAGATATAATTTCCATGGTCAGCAAGAGGTGATTTGCCTTTTCATCCTGTCTGCTCTCTCAGGTTCTAGAGCTGGAGCAGCAACATAGCACTGCTCTTCAGGAGCTTTCACATACCTACACTACTGAGAAAGAGCAACTCAGGGAAGAGAACCAACTACAGCTACAGGTGTGTGTTATACATGAGTGGGTGTCACAATGTGTGTGTCTGTCTGTCAGAGTGAGTGAACGTCCCATGCTCCGCCTGGTGAGTTGTTTTTAATGGTTCTATCAGTAGAGCTCTTGTCCCACGGGCTCTTACAGCCCATTAGAGAAGGGATTACACAGAGCTATTGTTCATCCATAATAATGGTTTGTTTGTATGTAGCGGCTTAGAGCATGTAATTGTATTTTTTCTTGGATGCATAAGGCGTGCCATCAATTGTATGTGTATGTCATCAATTGTATATATTACGGTGTAATACGAATGCGTGGCATTTATTCATCTGTAGGAATTGAGGGCCATCTCTGCACGGGAATTGGAGGCATGTCGCAGGGAGCTTGAAGAGGAGTCATCAAGGCAACGTCTGCACTTCCTAGAAGATGTGGAGCTCCTCAGAGTCCAGTCAGAGGAGAGGCTGCAGGATAGGACTAATCAACTGAAGGTAAAGGAGATGACTGGTAGAGAGAGGAGAAAGTAGAGGCGATGGGGATAGTTGGAGGCAACCACTGCCTAAAGGCTTTCAAAATTGAAGCATCTTTGGACAGCCAAGTTGTCTTCATATAATCAAATAAGGATATGTGCCAAATGATCTCTCCCAACACATTTTAAATTGTGTTTTTATGGGACTTCGAGTGCCTGTTCCAAACATCATTGTGACATTGCCCCCTCTAAGTGGACCCAGTCCCACTGGTGCTTAACTCAAACCCAGTTTTCACATAATCCCACCATCATATAGAAGTGTGTGTTTCTCTGTGTGTTTGTTTTCTGGCTCTGTGCTTCTGGGTTGTGTGTGTTTGTGGTGCTGCCATGTGAACAGTAGCTAAATGGGATGGATCTAAGGTTTCTATCCTCTGATGCAGAAGGTTTTAAGGCAGAATGTATTCTTTTTCAGATGTTTAACATTTTACTGTCTGAAATGATCAAGCCAGTAGTTGGCCATCAGCTGGCCAGACATGGCTTGGAATTGTTGTAGCTGGGAACCAACGAAAAGGTATGCAGGAGGAGAGCTTTTAAGGTGGTGATCTGAACCTCTCAACTCATGTGCCCACGTTATGGCTACCTTTGAAGGCGGAGTTTGAAGAGCAGAAGAAGGCGGAGCTTGCAGAACAGAGGCGGAGCTTTACCTCTGCGCACGAGGAGAAGGAACTTAGCTACACGGACAAAATGAGCCAGCTCACTGCCCAGCTGCAACAGCTAGACGCTGTGGTGGCCCAGGTACTGCGCGCGC
>OOFE01037703.1:0-10220 GCA_900323365.1 Monocentris japonica | reverse complement strand
AATCCAGCTGCAAAGAATCTTCTAGTGTGCATATACATATTACATATACCTTAAAGGAAAAATACACCCTCTAAAACTGTTAGATATCAGACTTGCCTTACTAACTGCTTTCCTGCGTTTCCCAGAATGACTTTGGTCAACCCCCCAGAAGGGTGTTCTCTGTGCTGTATAGGTGGAGAGTGATGGCGATAGAGTAGTGAGTTTTTCCAATCGAGAAAATGTGAGAGTGCAGAGAGGATAATGCGATGGTGTTGTGCCCACACACTACCGACGACAGACGACAAAGACGCAAGCTGTGACTGCATTGCATTCTGGTCTACTGAGGCTACTGGTATCTCTACCTCTTCTCCGATGGATTTCTCCCTGTGTGACGGTTGAACGTCGGTCTAGAAAGAAGCCTTTGCACTTTGATTCTGAGGGGCTGACGTATTGATGTTTTAGATAGCTGCAAAATTGCGTCGCCAAACAAAATGTTTCATGTTAAAGTTTAATCCCCCACGGTCATCATTAAAGTTTCATCCTATCCAGCCACGCCCCAAAAACGGCCTCCCCACGTCCCTCTACGCCAAACACATGGCCTGGCAGTTTGTATCGAAACAAACAAACAACATGGTAGATTACTTCTCAGAGGTTTGCGGTTTAAGTAAATTGTTGTACTGTTCTTGTTTACATACTGTATGTTGACAACATGTGTTAGTATTTATGGCCTTACCATGGCATAGAATACTAAACAGGCTCACGGAGACCAGGGACTTGCATTACGTCCCTTGCACAATATTTCATTTCACACCCATCCGAGCACATTCTCATTCAGCACACGCTATGCTGTATATTTCTAATTGCGCAGTACATGACCCAGCATAACCGCAGTACATCCAAGGGACAGAGTCTGACCCAAAACCGGCTAAACAGATGGGAAAGCTTACAATGTTACATTAAAGCATTTTAGCTGGATAGAAAAGGTCACTGGGGATGGGAACGGTGGCTCTAAAGTCAATCTCCAGCGAGTCTAGCAAGCTCAGACATTTGAATTGAAAACAGTTCAAATTCAGAAAGGACTCTTTGAGGTATTACATGCAAAATATAGCACCCCAATAGAAAAAAATGCTTTGTAATGCTTCTGCTGTCGTCATTTACAACCACCGATGAACCACAAAACCACTGAAAAACGACTTGATGAACCGTTATTACATAGCCAACGCTTCAGCTTGAAAATGTAGCAATAAAAATACAGACTGTTGTAGTAGTAGCAGTACTAAAAGCTGTAGTACTAGTGCATTACAGTCATTTAGCAGGCACTTTTACCCAAAGTGACTTACAAAGGTGATAGCCAACACATTGTGGGGCTATGCAGTAGTAAACGTATAAAATCTTGCTTGTGTACCATATGCGTATAGGGAACATGATTTTCAAGCAAAGCTGAATTTTTCACAATTATTTGTCTGAAAACTTCATCATCAAAACTGAAGACAAATTACACATCCAGCATTGTGTTTTCCATTTACTGAACAGTAAACAAACCCGTAGTCTCTGGTCTGGACATTGTGAATGACTCTCAGGGTCACGGTTTCAGATAGCTCCTCCCACTCAAATCACCAATCAATCCCAGTGGGGGCCAGAAAGTTGCAAATAAACTTAACTTCCCGAATATGCTGAACATTTTAAAGTTTGAATGGCGTTGATAGCTTCAGTGGTTCAAGCTGCATTTTTGTTTCAAAAAAGTGTACAGAAGAATTACATGAGGAATAACAATAGTGGACTTCACAAATAAAGCACCAGTGTGCCACTAAACACCTCTGGAGACTATGTTGCAAAAGTGTAAGTCAACAACGATTATGGCTGGGATATACTCACTAATAGGACACCTCCTGCATGTACTTATATGGTGTTTCCCACTGACGTATTATCACACTGTGCTAATACTCCATATCATATCAAAATATTCTGTGACAATATCTCATGCCCATGTGTATCCAAGGCACTGTTGATTACCACATTTGGCTTATTTCCTTTCAGCACTTTGAAGGTGACTCCTGTGGAGTCCCTTCATACCCGAGTTCAAGCCAGAGCAAATGATGGTCCCGTGGCATCATGGTGCTTTCTACTTTTAGCCACCGCTGCCTATCAGACTACGTACCTGCCCTGTGACACCTCACACTCATATTTCCACAATCATGATCAATGTTTTCTCTATTTGCAGCAAGTCGGCTGCACGGGATGCCATGAGATTTTCACTTTTTCTACTTTAAAAAAACAAAAATGACATTGTTTGACATTATTTGTAATACAAATAAAAATAAAGACAATTTGAAACTAAACTAATAACATTTACAGGAATTGTGTGAAGTTACAAGTTAGTTAGTTGCAATGGAGTTGAAAAGTCCCTGCTGTGGGAGTCAAGACTTCAATCAATCAACATTAGCTGACATGAATTCCCCACCCAAACATGAACTACGGTCTCAGGTGGTTTATGACTGGTGGAATCTGGATTTGATTCTTGAGCCTGAACGTCATAGGCTTTATTTAACCACTAGATTAGTTGCCTGGCCTTTGGGGAACATGGCGATTGGCTGCAAGAGGGGATGGAGATCTGCTGACGTCAGAATAAACAGATTAATGGTCATACTGGAAAACACTCTCCCTTACGTAAGAGGTAGAACGAGGCTCTCAGGTGGTGCAGAGGGGTAGAAGAGGGTTGTAGGGAGATCCTAGGAGACATCCTGTATCCCTCCCACCCCCTTCCTCAACCCACTGAGAATCACACAGAGCAAAATAAACTCTGGATCGTCCAGGGTTAAAGTTTATCCCCGCTAACCACTACTTTGCAGCAGTAGGGTACAACAGGGCTTTTCTTGTTTTTGTGCTGGTTTATTATTATAATTATTTCCTTTATTCTTCTTCTTTAGTTTTGCAACTGTCAAAGCTAGCATTTTATGCTAACATTAGTTAACTGGCATGGACGGCGGTTCTATTCGGAAATTCAGAATGTGCATGATGTGTGTATGGGTACCAGGTTTCTCCTCAGCTCCACAAACAGACATGGAAGTACATTTTGGAAGAGGTGGTCACCATAGAAACAGTTAACAAACCAACAAACCATCTTGTTGCTCACCTGATATGTCAACTCTTGTCACCCACAATCTCCCATGCAGTGGCTTTATTGAGAAATCTTGGGACGCATCAACAGCGCATTCACAGCGCAAGTGAAATCTCATTGGCTGATCAAGATAACATCCACCAATTGGCGGGACCACCCTCCCAAAAGTTGAATAAATTTCAGCTGACATCGCCATTTTCACCTTTGTGAAAATGAACACTTTGAACTGAAAGTTCAAAGGTGGTCGATTTGACTCCTTGCACTGGCTGTGGATGGGGAAAATGAATAAGTAACGCTCTCCCTTCCCTTAACTGTCGAGGTGCCCTTGAGCAAGGCACTGAACCCCCAGCTGCTACAGTGGAGCTGCTCAGTGGCCAGTGGTTGTACTGGGAATGTGCGTAAAGTATCAACTGTGTGGCTGTGAAGTGGGGTGGTGCTGGAAAAGAGCATGGTGTTCTGTCACATTCCCTCGATAAATAACCGTCAAAACAACAATATAATGAGCGTTCTCTGACTGGCCCTATTTTAGTACAGTCGTTTGAGCCAGGCTATGGTGTCCAACCGGGAGAAAGTCCAACCCCTGCCATGTCCTGCCGGAGCTGAGGCCGTGGCAGGGCAGCAGGGAGGCTGTTGAGTCTTGTGACTGCTGCTCTTTGCCTGCTGCAGGTGAAAGCATACTGAAAGCTATAATAAGCCACAAGGTTAAATTTGAACCCCCTCTCTCCCGTGGAGAACGCTGATAGAGTGTCAACGGGTGCACAGCCTTCTTATGTTGTTAACTCACATTACAAATCCACAGATACTCTTCAGGAGTTATCAGTGGGCAACCACAGTGAGAGGAAAGAGAGAGAGAGAGAGAGAGACATGCCCAACACTGATGTATGTCTAGTAAATGAGTCACACCCCACTCCACCACTTTTTAAAGGGGCCCAATTAGAGGAATTTTCCTCTATTTTTATATGTATCTCATCAAAGATGTTTAATGAAGACATTGTTAAAAAAAATTGACTGGTTAAATTTAAAAGTTAAAGAAATACAATCTCCCAGCAGTTTTAGACCAGAAAGCACATCTCAACAGATTGGCTCCCTTCAGTAAAGAATTCCTGGAATCCGTCCAATCAGACCACTTTGCAGCATTTAAACTGGAAAGCCTCCACTCAGCAGGTTTACCTCATTTGTATTACAGGAGCTGGTGTTGTGTGTTATGACTGTTCTGCCTGTGAGGTCTTAGTCTTCAAATGCATTCAATAAATACCCTTTTTAACAAAACATCCTGAACATTATTCTTATCATTATTCTTATCCTGAGCGCTTGTATATTTAAAAAACGAAATCATAAAAATTGAAAAATACAGCACCTTTAATGTGACCGACGTGGCACCCACACACACACACATACACATGTACACAAATGCAAACGCACACACACACACACACACTGGGCTTAGGCTAGTGGGTGGGAGGCTGAGTCAGAGTTATAGTGCTCCCAGGTCAGACTGAGCGACTGGGAGTTCTGGGAGGTCGTCTCTGGTCCAGCTGGCCCTGACGTCATCATCATTAGCTTCTCATCCGCCGAACTGCGCAAGCCAGATTTTAATTCCACCAATTCGGAGGGCCAAAGCTCGGGGATCCATACAAGAATCACGTGTGTGTGTTAATACAAGCAGACTCACATGCAGAAAAACACACCACTATGGAGAGGGGCTTGTGGAAGGCTTGTGTGAAGGCTCGCTCCACTGTACAATATTGGCACCTGGTTTCATGCTTACATTTTCAATGCCACCGATCTTCAAACAAGCTGCTCGTAAAATTCAACAAGCCCAAATATTTATCTGACAGTAAAAACCCAGCGTGACCCGTGTCATACACCAGGGCAGCAAAAATCTTTTAAGTCTGCGAATGAAGCAAACATTTCAACTTGGAACCAGATCTAGTGCCACAATACAGACATTTGCTGGAGGCGAAACTACTGAACAAATATGGGGAAGTCATAAACTAACTTTGGCATGACTGAAAATGAGATCTTAAGATGAGTTTTCTTTATTGTCATTTTTTTTTGAAAGGGCAAATCCACTGTAAAACAGAATTCATGTGTTTGCTCCAATGATCCTGGACAGTTCAATCCATTTTCGTGAGCATGAAAAACTCTGAAAAACTCTAGAAGCTATTTAAACTCTTCAAAAAAAAGCCGAAAAAACAAAACACCAGCGAGTCGAATCTGTAATGTCATGAAGAACCATATTTGGAACTCATAAGTAATGAATGTTATGGAGGGAAAAATCACTTTTTATAATTGTTTTTTTAAAATGCCAACAGCGCTCAACCACAAAATGTGACCACATCCCCAGGAAAATTGTCCTGGCTAAAGTCCACAATGGAGACATTAGAAACCAACAAATGTGAGCAGTGTTTTAACACTAGTAAGTTGGGTTTCACCGACATGAGTTTTTGAGGAACGATTCTGATATTTTTAGATTGAAGTTGCCAATAGCCGATATGTTGTGCCAATATTCTATTCTATATTAATATGGGACGCTTTTCATGCCAAAAAATTACAACTGTTCAGTGTCCCCCCCCGCGATATCCGATTTTGGGCCAGTTAATAGTCCAGTAGTCCAAGTCCAATATCAGTCTGCTATATCTGCAAACTGATACATGCAGATAATGCACAATATCTCCTGAAATGTGCATATGATCAAACAAGAAGAATACCACTATAAAAAATCATATTGTGGCTATGGCCATGATTATTGGCTCCCTTTTCGAATACTAACAACCATTTCACACAGCGGCAACGACCCGGGAACGACCCAGATGTTAGCAGATGTCATCGTCACAGCTGCATTGCCAAAGAGCTCTAATTTGGTTTCATTGGTCCACAGAACATTTCGGTTTGTCCAGGCGGGTCTTGGCTTTCTCTTGTGTTTCTGTTTCAGCAGTGGGTTCTTCCTTGGCCTCTGACCAGAACGCCCTTCTTGGTTCAGTGTAAGGGAATCTATTTCCTCAAGCAAAATTGATCTTCTAAAGGGAGCCAATAATCATGGTCATGGCCACTATTCAATTTTGACACCATATAATTTTTATTTTATTCATTATAATGTTTTATTTATTTTTTCTTATTGTTTGATTTGTTTGAAATATTTCAGCAATTAAAAATGTCATTCTATGATTTTTTTCTAGACAAACTTTCTGTAAAAAACAGTTTTGGTAGATGACTTTGAATCAGAATAATGGGTATGGAAAATGAATGTGAGGGAATAGTTGATAAAATTATTTTAACTCCTATAAATTGATGATTCACCTGCTCTTAAACCCCCCAAAATCCATTGGCCTATGTAGAATTAAGGATTGGTGCGATTACCCATTCTATGAACAAAGAACTTGGGCTGAAATCAGCAACAGTTTGCACTGGCTGTTCTTTTGGCCCTGGCTCCCAAACACATAAAAAAGGTGTTTGGGAGCATCTAACTAGAGAAGTAGGTCATCTGATGGAAAGTAAAACCAGACTGATTTACTGCCACCTTTCTTATCTATTTGTTATGAAACCATTTTCTCCCCAGCTGCTCCGCTCGGCTTGTTTTTCTCTATTGAGACTTTGCAGAGCAGCGTTGTACCCATGCATCGATTAAACCACCGCTGGTGAATAACTGACAGACTGAAAAATCAAGATATTGGGCCTCATTCACGAAAGTTTTCTTAAATTATTTGTAAATTTGTTGTATTTATGTGCATACGACAAGACAAGAATAACATTCTAGTGGAAACACTGAATGCTTGATATTCTTTTGGAAATTTTTGGGCAAGCAAACGGTCAAAGTTAAAAATAATAAATCCTGGCACAAAATATCAGCTTCAATCCCAGGTCTGGATTGATGGTTCTTTGACTGATTGAAAGTTGTACTGGTGCCACTGAAGGTCATGCCTGCCTTGTTGACTAAAGTTCTCATGACAGGAACAGCAACAGATGTCATCACCAATGACGCATGGAGGGAGCAAAACAATTTACACTGAAAAATAACATTTATTTCAGATGGAACGGCGGATATGCAGTTAAGTTGATTTCCACTATTTTCTTTCCTTGCACATTGGGTGCACTGTGGAAAGGATAGGGTTAACTAGTGCAATGGATAGGTGCCAGGGAACAGGAATCAACAAATACTGCACTTGCCAATGTTTCCCCTGCCAAATTGTCAATACATTTGATGTGGATATCTGTTTGATCTTATGTATATATAAAGTTTACCAATGCTATTTTTTTTTCTGCATTGCAGTCCATGAGTATTTATGGGAAAACTGTTGGCAGCCATCGCTGGAGATTGACATTCCACATCAAGGTGTAACAACCTTAACATGCATAACCATTAACAAGCGGAGTGTACAATCTGGACTCCCTCTCCTGCACTGGGATGCAAAGACTTGGACTTGGATCCTCCAGAGTTGCAACCCATGCAAACATTCACAGTCCTTCCGCCAGGGGGGACTGGCCTCGACTGAGCACACAACCCAGTACCAAGGCAGGAGCCAAAGGGCCTGGTTGCTCACATGATGTGATCAATATGGGGACTGAGTGACTTGTTCTTGAATCCTTGTTTTAGTAATTCAAACTAAATTAAAGGGGCAGTCTATGATTTTTTATCAGCCTCTATCAGTGACCAATAGGAATTGCAACAACATCAACAGGTCTCTGGCACAGCTTATGGTCAAGTCAAAGCTTATGGTCAAGTCAAAATTTCACAATAGAACAAGTCTGCTAGCTAATTAGAGCAGAGATCCGATAGAAAAAAAATACTGAAATAATAATGCTGCTTTGTCATTTCCTTTTTGTAGCTTGAGAGCATGGCTTTTTTCGCCTTTATAGCTGAAATGTGTTGCGATGCTGGTCGCTTGCTCATAGCACTATCCTCCATCATTAAAAAGTGTGGAGGGGGTGATTGGGGGTAGGCAGGGTGAGTACAGGCTGGAGAGTCATTGGTATTAATCAACAACCCTATTGACCACTGCAGACATATCGTGGTCAATTTGTGCTGTGGGGCAGTAAAAACCTTACTTATTGCACCTTTAAGTTCAGCTAGACAGAGCAAAGCTGCCCTTCATACAGCACACTTTGAATAGGAAGCCAACCGGGGACTGCTAATGAACCAAGATGTTTTTGTCAGCAAAATAATAAATATCTTATTTTGGCGTACAATAAATTCCAACCTTGTTAACCCTAACATTAAATACTGGTTTTGAAACTCTTATTTCACTGTTACTCACATTGAGCCCAGGGTTGTTCACAAGTCAGATCCCAGGCTTATACCTCATCAATGCAAAATGAGGTAGTCCCAGAACAGAGTGTTGGCACATCATCCATGATACTTGGCAAAGGTTCTGGTGTACTAATGCATAACGTTCGAGTATGGGAACCGAAAAATCTGATTAAGTTTCATCTGACTAACCACAGTGTCTTATTCTTTCTTTTCATGTGATTGCAAACCTTGAGGGAATAAATACATACAGGTTCGCAAGTCGAAACGTGATAATTCACTACAGTACTGGGTTGTAATTTTATTATCATCTATCAAAAGTGACGGCTCCGAGTTTCACCCAAGCGGAGAACTTGTTGGCTAATTTGAAGTTTTAAAGGACGTTAGGGGTTCAGTGAAAAAGAAATAGGGGGTATCTCTGTTCGTTTGTCAGATTGTATACACATATATCAGATTGTTTGTATATATATACCCACTTATCAAGCTAATAATCATTTGCATTATGGTCACCGTATACCCACCTCCTTCAGCAGTACAGCATTTACACTGTTGGCTCATCCTTAGGGCAATTCAATCAATCAGTTTTTGTGTGTCTGCTGAAGCTTTATTAAAACCCTTTTACACTTCAAAGTCATTTCATTAAAGATTACAGTTATTAAAGGTGCTATGTGGTACATTTTTAAACATCAATATACCATTGTCAAAGGAACTGTGATATCTCGGTATGATGAACGTAAAAAAATGGGACCATGTTGGAGATGACTGGTAGCCTCTATCTCACATCAGTGGTATTGTTAGTGCCGGTGTTTTTCCAAATTAAGACCACATTTCCCGTAAACCCTGTTGCTTCCAGTTGCAAAGAGGAAGTTGCTTTTTTGGTCAAAGGTTTTTTTCTTTGACTTTACTGAAGAGGATCATCATGCTAGAAGTGATTTTTCCATCTTCCTTTCTCTCCTTCCACCATCTGCCGTTGCCAGAAACTCTCAAAGCTTTAGCTCCGTTAGCACTGGAAGAACAGCACCCTCTTCCTGTTTTGTACCGTAAAGCAATCCAGCAGATTTCCCACCCGGTGGCACGCAATGTCAAATGCAATGTAGATGCTGGTAGAGGCTGCAAATCTTGTAAGACATGGTCTTGTTTGTTTACAGTAATTATACTAATGTCTCATGTGGTAATGAAATGATAAATGATAATTAAAATTATACATGTACCATGATTAAACACAATTCATTACTGTGACCCCAGACGACCAACTGTGGTTCTCGGCAAACATCGCATCAGTGACACGCTCCTGCAGATTCCTACTCTACAACATCAGGAGGATTTGCCCCTTCCTCACTGACGAGATGGCGCAGGTGCTCATCCAGGCTCTTGTCATCTCCTGCCTGGACTACTGCAACTCCCTCCTTGCTGGTGCCCCGGCATCTGCCATCAGACCTCTGGAGCTTGTTCAGAAAGCTGCAGCTCGTCTGGTGTTCAACCGGCCCAACTTCTCCCACACAACTACCCTTCTCCGTTCTCTACACTGGCTCCCTGTAGCAGCTCACATCCAGTTCAAGACCCTGGTGCTAGCCTATAGGGCAGTGAAAGGACCAGCTCCTTCTTACCTCCAGGTTATGGTCAAGCCTTACACCGCCACCTGACCACTTCGCTCTGCTGCCTCGAGGCGACTGGTTGCCCCGTCGCACAGAGGTCCCTGCGGCCGATCTACACCATCATGGCTCTTCTCTGTTCTGGCCCCACAGTGGCGGAATGAACTCCCCACTGATTTCAGGACAGCAGAGTCGCTGCCCATCTTTTACCACAGGCTGAAAACCCACCTCTTCAAGAAACACTACCCTGACCCTTCCTCTTAGCACTTGCTTATATGCTTCACTT
>OOFE01037701.1:0-14836 GCA_900323365.1 Monocentris japonica | reverse complement strand
TAAGTGTGGGCTCCAGTGTGTATGAATCTGTGTGTGTGTGTGTGTGTGTGTGTGTGTGTGTGTGTGTGTGTGCGTGCGCGTGCGTGTGCGCGTGCGTGTGCGCGTGTGTGTGTGTGTGTGATACTCAGCATGTGTAACATCACTCCCTCCGTCCCATCCAGAGACAGTATCAAAGACCAGGCCTCTGCCGGTCAGGCTGTTTGAGAGCGTCCTCGATGGGCCGCTGGCCAGCATCAGCGACCAGCTGGTCACAGAGGAGCTGGCCTCCTTCAAGAAGGGGTGAGGCTCGTCTCTAGCTTCTTCTACTTCTACTACTTCTTCCTTCGTCCTCATTGCCAGAGTTTGGAGTTTGATGCTTTATCTTTCAAGAGGATTTGGCCTGAGAAACCATTTGCCAGATCTCGTTTGCTAGGTGATCATCAAATACAAGAATTGCAAGTCGATATTTCTTCATGAAACGTGTCCTTGTGGCGGTTGTTCTTCTGAAGTCTAACGTAACAATAGAGAGTGTCTTTTGAGATGGGCTGTGTTCTTGACAGCGCGGCATCAGTTAAAACACACAAAGGTGTTTATTTTCCAGCTGCTCTGTGCAGACGAAGCTCTGTTTTTCTGTGGCAACTAGTTTGGACACGATGCTGCGTTCTCACCATTAAATTCTTCTTTGATATTTTATGGTTCATAAGTAAACCTCCTGCTCTTATCCATCCCCGGTCTTCGGTGTACCACATATGGAGAAAGCCCTATTTTCTAGGAGCAGAGAAACCCTGTCAGATGTTGATGATGGTTGCCTCGTTTGGCTGCAGCTGACCTTGTGGGTAATACTGCTCACCAGTAGTTAATCACATGATGGTGTTGTATCTCCTGCCTATGGCTACAACACCACTGAACACCATCGGTGCCTCTGTTAGGAATCAGTGAGCTCCAATTGAACAGCAGCACAGTGACGTGGCCGCCTGAACACCAAGTTGAGTCTGGAAACTGGAGACTCATCACTCTTTTCTCTCCGATCTGCATTTTTCAGTCTTTGTATTTCAGTTTTCATCATTTGGACCAAAAGTTTTTCTTCTGTTCATATTTTATGTTTAATATTTTATCTTTCTGCCCTGTCTCGCTTTTTTTCCACCCCCATATTCTGTCACTTTCCTCCCCTAATTTCTTTGCACCATGCCTTCTTCTCTCCCTTTCTTTCTCTTCCCCCCCCTTCCTCCTCTCCCTCTCCCACCTCGCCTCCCCCCTCTCTCCTGCAACCTTGCAGGAGAGATGCCGAGCCCCCTGAAGAGGACCTTGCTGTGTGGGACCCTCCACTTGAGGACCTTTTGGCCACTGAGGGGAAGTGTTTGCCCGACGGTGACGCCTCAGACCAGAAGACCCCCGTAGACCAGGACCAGGAGCCCTTGGAGTTCCAGCCCCAGCTGCAGCTCCCTGCCTGCCTTAAGGACCTGAAGGTCAGGGTGACCCACGTCAGCTCACCAGGCAGCTTCTACGTCCAGCTCACCCAGAACGACTCTCAGCTCAAAAGGTCAGCAGGTGACACAGGGCTTGAAGATGTGGAAGGTCTGGGAAAATGAATTTGATCATTTCCAGGTCTTGCAAAGTTTTGGAAATTGTACAAATGTATGTTACACATATGTGACTGCACCATTTGTGTAGTTGTAGATTCACTATCATGTCACATTGGAATATTTGTCATTGAATAAGAAAAATAACTAGTTGGTTTGGAGTTTTGAAACTGAAAATGTTTAGGACCCCTGGGGCAGGAAATGTTTTGTTCACAGGCCACAGTTTCTTTTAAATCCCCAAATTAACCTGAAACTTTCACTATTTTACCAACTAGGCTTTTTATTTCCACCCAAGTAAAGTAAAGGTGTGTGTATCTTCCTTGTCCTCTCTGCTGTTTCCAGGGTATGTGAGCGGTTGAAGCAGGAGTATGCCCTGATGGAGCCCCAGGAGGTGGAGTGGAAGGCTGACATGTACTGTGCTGCTCTGATCAACGGGGTTTGGGAGAGAGGGCAGATCTGCACCACCGTCACATCCAGCAACATTGCTGACGTATGACCACCCATGTGTTGTTTGTTCAAGTGCAGCCTGAGCCTAATTTTCATCACTACCTCCATCTTCTTGCCACCGTTTTACTGTAGCTTGGTCCTGCTACTTGGGTACCATTTTGAGTGGAAAATCAGAATATCAAAGGGGCCCTAAAGAGTATAACATTTCTTGTTATATTGTGTCCTCTCCAAAGATTAAAGGAACAAAAAACGTCAAAAAAAGAAGCAAATACCTGATGATTGGAAGTTGTGAGTCTTTTCCTTGCCCCCATCTACTACCCTGGGGAATCAAGTTATTTTTGATGACATCTCAACATTTTAATCTTAGATGCGTTTATTTTTCCTGACGTGACCGATACCGGAACAGGAAGCATTCAGCGATCTCCAGTTGCGCGAAGATGCACAGAATTCTTTGCTTTTTACAGGATCTAGCTCTGACCAACTGCCATGTCTTTTATCCTGTTTTCAATGTGGCTGATAGTGTCTCTGTCTCCCTCTGGTGGCTGACGCCAGGTGGTGCGCTGCGACTTTGGCAACAAGGTGAAGCTACATGTCAGCAACCTGCAGCCCCTGCAGCCCTCCCTGGTGGGCTCTCTGACGCTGGAGTGTACCCTCAGCGACATCAGGTCTCACACACACACACACACACTTATTCTCCCATACATAGACACACACATTTACACTCCCTCACTCACTTTCACACACTCACACTCTGACTTCACACACTTTCACCCCCAATGCACTTCCACCTATCTGTCTCTCTCTTTCTCACCCTCACTTCTTCCTCACTCGTTTTCTGTCTGTCCTCCCACCAGGCCGGCGGGAGGTCGATCCACCTGGACGGCCACAGCCTGCGACTTCATCTCCTACTACCTGAATGGCGCCTCAGCTGTCATGACCATCAAGGTCTGCCTCGGTCTCAGTCTCTCTCCTGTACCAACATCTCTCTTCTCCCATTTTGCCATCCTCCTCTCCTGTCCCTTCTTCTCTCCATATCTCTCTTCTTCTTTTCTTCTTCTCTTCTATTCCTAAAGTGCACCTACATTTCCTTCATACCCTTGCAAACCATGCCTCCATAAAGCATCATAGACGCTCTACCTTTTATTCAGGGTTCTCACTGACCAGGGAGTTCTGGGATATCCTGAAATGTAGAGAGGTGTATTCCAGATGGGGAAAGTTGGAGAATGTCAGGGACTTTTACAAATTCACTTGAATGAAGCAGGATGTATCTACAACTTGCTCACCCCTGTAGAAAAACAGCATTAATACACCAGGAAGGTCATGGAAACACTCTGTTTATTACCGTTTTACTGTTTTGTCTCCAACATGCCTCTATTCTTTGCTGCTGTTTTGTCCTGATTTCCCCTCACGGATAAATAAAATCCCTTGAATGTCTTTTCTCACACTTCCCCTTCCTGTTTCTCCCACTTTTCTCCTCGTCTCCTCGTCCAGGAGTTGACCGATGAGCGTCCAGTTCCCGTCAGTCTGTTGTGCTCCAACCGGGTGGGGCAGTATGTCAGCATCGCTGACTTCCTGGTCGGCGAGGGCCTCGCCCTCAAGGAGAGGAAGCCAAGGTCTGTGTGTGATCGATACATGTCTTCAAGTATCGAAAGTACAGTAGTGTCGTTGTTCGTATGTCTGTTTTATTTGTCTGTATAGTCATTCGTTCTTTTGGTGTGCTGATCTTCACTATTGTTAAATTTGACCATATTAATGCCAAAAACATTTCCACAAAATAGTATTCGATGTTTCCCCCAGAATTTCAGGCAGGATGGAAAAGCCTCTGAAACAGCATTTAGATCGGTCTACCCAAGACGCCGCCTCCATTTTTGTTCTGTGTTTCCATTAAGCTGTTTTCTTCCAGAGACGCTGTTGTGCAGAAACCAGAGGAAAGTGTCGCAGAGCCTCAAGTCAGGGGGGAACAAGAGGATGGCCCTGACATGGAAAACAAACGCACCCCTCCTTCTACTCCAGCTTGTTCTGTCCTTATTCCTCCCCCCTCCTCGCCCACCTCCATCTCTGCGCCTCCCTCTGCTGCTCCAAAGCCGGCCCCCCGCACCCATTTGTCAGCCGAGAAGGTGAGGAGACAGATGTTGTTTCATGTTGGCATTTAACTGATGCTCACATCCAGAGAGACAAACTGATTCAGTGGTTTCAGCAGTAGAGTGAGTCTCAGTTTCACCAGAATCACAGGGAACCAATACAAAGTATTGCAGAGGTCAAATCTGCAGTGACAGCAAGAAGTGCTAGGAAAATGAATAAAATGGATAGAAATGGATATAACATCTGAGTGTGTGTGTGTGTGTGTGTCAGGTGAGGACTCAGCTGTACCATCCTCCAGAGCTGCCCTGCCACGGTCACATCCAGATGACCGTCTCTGCCATCGGGGAGGACGGCCTCATTTACGGCAGGAAGCACCACGCAGGTACGCAGCGCTGCAGGTTCCTGACGAACGTCACGTTGGGATTTGCTTCAGACCTGGTCAGTTCAGGTCTATAAGAGCTACAGACCTATACTGCTTGGCAAAATAACAGTTCATTATTAGTTGTTGTAGCTGCTCTAAAACCACTGTAAAGCCGACCTCTCATGGCTTATTGCTTGATGAACACTGTTTCATGTGGAGAAATGAAAGCGAAACCTAAGTGAATGTTTGGTGTGTCAGAGTGTCAGCTGGAGCAGCTGAGGGAGCGCATCCAGCAGAGCATGAAGACACTGCCCAGGCAGAAGCCCTACACCTGGAAGTCGGTCCTGGGCTGTGCCGTCATCGGACCCGATATGCTCTGGTACCGAGGACAACTGCTGGAGGTCCTGGGAGGACAGGTCAAGGTCAGGAACACACACACCAGAGTTTCCCCCCAGATTGTCTTTCTTGTTTGTCGGAAAGCCACTTGAAGTATTATAAATCCACTTTGGAATAAAAACGTCCAAGCAGCAATGGAGTTTATAGGAAATGTGATCTTAATTCTGAGTTACCGAGTGTGTCAGCCCCTCAGAATCAAAGAGCAAGGGCTTCTTTCTAGACCGACGATCAACAATCATACAAGAGAAATCCATCGGAGGAGAGAGGATCCTAAGGGCTAGCATTTGAGTTAGGTTGAAGTTACAACTTAGGGAATGAAGTCAGTAGAAGGTCCTTCCAGGTATAGTGATACGTCCGTCGGTGTGTCATCAGGTACATTATGTGGACTATGGCCTGGTGGAGAACATCCCAGTGGTCCACGTCTACCCCATGCTGCTGTGTGAGGATGTTCCTCAGCTCTGTATGCCCTGCCAGCTGCATGGAGTCAACCCTGTAAGTGTGTGTGTGTGTGTCATGGTATCCCAAGTCCTTGCAAAGTCTAAAATGGTCTTAAATCCAGTTATTACAGATCTTCACCATGTAATGATGTGTAGCTCTGAATCCTGGGATACTTTGGACCTGCAGTCTAAAGTTAAAGCTACACTGGAGTTTTCAGTGCAGGGAAAATCTTATTGGTAAAAGTGACTGTCCTCCTCCAGTATATGACCCCTTGTGGGGCGGAGCCAATCAGCTGTCTTTTTTTTGATTGGTAGAATTCAGAAGTCACTCCTACTTAAACCAATGAGTAACTCACAAGGCTTGTTTCAAAATGTTCTTCTTGTCTGAGCTCAGTGGAGGAACTTTAAATGGCATTGCTTCATTTTATTTTTGTTTGTTTATATCTAGTTGTCTCTGTATCTGTCAGTTTTTGGGGTTTCATAATAAACTATTTTTTTCTCAATTCTTAAGCACAATATTTCGCCTTTTCTCTCTGATTTTCCCTATCCTCCATCCTCCATCTCTAGGTTGGTAGACAGTGGCAGTGGGATGCGGTGGCTCTGCTGAAGGAGCTGCTGCTGAACCGCTGTGTGGACGTGCAGGTCATGGTAACATCAGACTGGAGCCTCACACTCACATAGAAGGATAACACGTAGCGTTAACAGTAACGTTAACATGAAGTGGTTGAAAATAAAAACAAAAGATTAAAAGTTGGCAAAATCAAACCATTACACGGAAGCAAGTCTATATGTGCATATAGTTTTGGAAATGGAAATCCGTTGATCTTTTCCTCCAACCAGTGAAATGTTGAACGTCTCAGCTTGGCTGCTTGTTGATCCACTTCCCTTTGAGGAATAAAAACCCAGATCAGAAATGTCCTGATAGTATCGGTCCTAAGAGATAGTTGGAGCAGAAATAAGACCTGGACATTCACATTACATGTTCAACGGAGAACAGAGACTCTGATGGATACTGGTCATGGAAACTGATCAGCAAAAACAGGAAGTGTGTGTGTGTGTGTGTGTGCTAGGAGCTGCCGACGGACCCGCGGGGATCTCTGACAGTTCAGATCTCCCTGGATGGGATGGACCTGAGCAGGATCCTGTGTCAGCACCAGCACGCCTCCATGGACAAGACTGCCTCAACACAGGTCAACCTACATTTTTTTAAGACCTTTTTAATGCCAGTTGAAATGAAATATAAAACCAATTCCACATTTGAAAAAATGGAAAATGAAAACCACTGAAGACTATCAGAATCTGGTCTGAAGACCAAGAAGCTACAAAGACTTAAAATGCTTATTTAACTGTGTTCAAGACAATTTAAGATAATCTTAAGACTTTTTCAGGCCTGTAGTATTGTTTTTGTTGATATGGAGGTGAAGCAGCGCTGCAGTTGTTGACTCAGGAATATGTCTGTCTCTGTAGGGACACATCATGATTTCTCCTGTCCCGCTACTGGATGATTGGGATATCGGCACTGAGGTACTGTGGTAGTAAGAAGAAGACAAATACACACAGATACGTATTACTGTACATGCAGCTTTAAAACGTCCTTTATAGATGAATTAAGATGCTGATGTTTTGTTTCCAGGGTCTGGAGAGCCCAGAGGGGCCGGTGCTGGGGCCCTTCATCTACCCCGTCCTGCCCCGGGAGGGAGAGCACTTCCAGGTCATTGTCAAACACCTCAGGACCCCCAACGAGGTAAGCACTGAGGGGAAACCGGGTCAAGAGGGAGTAGGCTGGTGAACAAAGAGTTAAAGATCCTCAAGGATAGAAATGAAAATAAATATCAGACATAGCAGCGTTTTCATGACGCCGAAAAGGTTCTTGTCATAAAGAATACTGACAGATTTATAGATGTTCCAGACTTTGTAAACACTATCATCAGCTGGCTGGTAAACTGTCCTATATCGCACCATAACATCAAGACAGGTACAGTAGGCGGTGAAATACTAGACCCACATCTAGCTGTGTGTCCTGCAGTTGTTCCTGTGGCCTGTGGAGGGCAGTGCTGAGGCGGAAGGAGAAACTCTGGAGGACGCTCTTGACAGGATTAATAGGGACATAGACGGTCTGCCGCGGCTCTCCAACTTCCCTCCTGGTAAAGCCTCACTGAGAATTACCTTTCTTCTTCTTCTTCTTCTTCCCAGTTATTAAAGCAACGCGGTTGTGGGCCAACGCATGGAAACGTCACCTGGGTAACTCATACTGCGGTCATGAGAAACCCCGTTAAGATGCCTGACTTGCTCCTATATTAAATGAGCTGCTGTGGCATGGAAACAGCTTTCACTTTTGCTTGTTGCTTTCTGCACAAAAACACTGAGGATTATGGGAACATCTTGGTGTCAACAGAAAGCAATGTGGTGAGGTCGCAGGGTGTCAAAGGTTCATGTAAGCAGCTAAACCCCAAAAGCACCTTAACTGGAGTATGACCAACATAGCCAGTGTTTCTACAGTCTGGAGAAGTCTGGAACATGTCTTTGAAAGTTAAGAAACGTCTCAGAAAGTCTGGAAAAGTAAGAAAAAATCCATTAATTTCCAACACATATTGTGTTGATGTTTTGGTGAGTTATCTTCAGCTGCAGCATGATGTGGCGTGGCTGTTACCCATCAGTGTACGTCATCAGGAAGCTAACAGTGGCAGACACATCTCAAAACTCACCCGCCACTTTTAACGTCAGATTAATGTTGGATTCTTAGACTAGAACGGGACACTCTAAATGTCCCTGCGGGCACCCGTACGCTAGATGGTGAGGTGACTGTCTTGCGTTCCCAGGCGGTGCGTGTCTGGCAGAGTACAGCGATGGGAAGTTCTACCGGGCCAAGCTGATCGACTTCGCCAGTTTGGACCCCGTCAGGCTCCTGATCCAACACGTGGACTTCGGTTCAGACGACACTCTGCCCACCAGCAGGTTTATTAAAGCCCACTAAACCCATTCCAGGGGTCATTCAGGGGTCATCCAGGGGCCTTGAAAAGTGTTAAAATGTCTTAAATATGTTTTGGAGGTTTTAAGATTGTCGCAAGTTCATTTTCATTTTTGTCAAAGGCTGCGTCAGATGCCGGCGGAGCTGCTGCGTTTCTCTACCAGGGCGCTGAACGTGAAGGTTGCCGGCTTCAAGGCTCCCAGCGTCAGCCTGGAGAGAGACATGCTGCCCTACCGGCCCAAGTGGAGCAAGAAGGCTGCGCTGGACATGATCGACCTGCTGCACGGCAACATCACCGCCTCAGTCGTGGTGCGCTGGAGGAAACCTGCTGAACAATTCACTTCAATAGAAAAAACAGCCTTTAGCTCTAGTACTGGGAGGAGCACCAGAGAAGTCCAACTGTACAAGGAAACCCTTACATTGCTCTGTGCTTTTTGTAGCATGGCACTTCTTTACTAGAGTCTGAAATATAGATAGATATATAACTTCTAGCAGTTAAAAACACGCTGAGTAACTTTGACTCATTCAGACCCTTTATGTTCTTATATCAACGTCCTGACTGTTTCCAACTGCAGGACATTCATCAGTGTTGTATTCTAGTTCATTGATGGAAACTAGAATCGTTTCCAGACTGTTAACCGCCATCTTTGCGTCCCGGTCCATGCAGGCCAGAGAGCCGGAGCTGACGGTGTTGCTGTATGACGAGAACGGAGAGCTGGTCCATCTGCCTCTGGTGAGCAGCGGCCTGGCTGACCCGGACTGACCTGGACCAGAGGAACGGACGAAACCAGGTGGGTTTGGGACAACATGATTTCAGATAGGACAAAAAACAGCCATCCCTTTAAGTCCGGTTGTCCCTGACGGAGGCTACGGTTACATTTGTCACTTCGACATGATTTTTGAAATCTGACTCTAAAGATCACATCGCTGTCCAAAATGGCTGTAATGCGTCTCCTGTGTATTTGTCAGTATGTTGCTTGTGCACATGGAGGCTGGTTTACGTCCAGACCACTTTCAGAGCCGATAGCCATGTGAGCAAAACATGCTATTGGTGCCTCCAGTCTGTTTAAAGTGTCCTGGATCGATCGGACGCTAAAAGTCTCAGTGGAACCACAGCCGGTTTGACTTCCAGGGTCGTACTTGTCACCTGTTGTGAGACTAAAACACCAAGTGAAATGAAACCTGCCTGAATCAGTCGATGTTTTTCGTGCATCTTCCACTAATTCATTCCTCATCTTGTCCCTCCAGGTTGCTGCAGTGTCGTGGACCAGTTTATTGATCATGTTGATTTCACGCTGCTGTTTTCAGTTTTTCACATTGCAGAACATTTGCAGTCTTTGTTTGGGTAAAAACAACAACATTCTTGTTACTGTTTGAAGTTGGTCCTCGTTGACTCAGAGCACTTTAATTTCTACTCCTTTCTTAAACCTCCTAACCCAGTTTGTCTGTATGAAGGGTACAGATTAAAGCCTTCGTGTTGTTTAACTCTGTTGTGTTTCCTTTTTCACTAATTCAACATTTTCTTCTTTCATAGTTGCATCCTTCTTATCCAAAAGGTTTCACTTTATGTGCAAAACAAAGATACAATAAACACATTTTTCCTGTTGTGTTGACAATGAGACAACCGGACGCTGAAACAGCAAGGGAAGAATGAGTTCATAAAAAGATAAAATTTATTTTACAAAAAATGTACAATCAGCTAATGAAATAAATACAGATTCAACATTTTCACAAATAAGAACCACGACTTACACTGCAAACACTCAAACAACACACACACACACACAAAGCCTGAAGCAGTCTGAACGTCCTGCACAGGTGAGGTTTGGTTTCCCAAAAGCACCTTTAGTCCTTGGAGAAATATTACAGATCTGAAGTCTGTGTGATGCTGGGTTAGTGTTAAAATAGTACTGCCAGAGTAACTAAGTAATAATGTGAGTGGAGGCTGATGGCATCCAACTAGTTCAACATCAAGAAAGTATTAGTTCCTTTATGTAGACCTAATGTCCTCCAGTGACCTTGGTCTGAAGGACTGAAAGGCAGCGCGTCCAACCAGGATGCTCTGAGGTGCCTTGACATCCTTCCTCACATGTAAAAAATAAAATGGGTTTAAAATTGGATTCCAACCACATGGAGCTCCTTCCATCTGGGTATCATGAGTCAGAAATAGTGTGCCGTTGAGCCGTGCTTTGTTGATGTCTCAGGACATGAGCCTCTCTGGTCGTGGTCAGATGTTCCTACACCCGGTTGTCCAGGACGACGTTTCCATCTTTATCCTTGATCCTGAGCCGCCCGGTGGGGTAGCGGGTTTCCTGTCTGCCGTCGGTGTAGACTGTCTTCACCGTCCCGTCTGGATACTCCCTCCTCTTGTAGTCGGCAGTGTGGATTTCCTTTTGGCCCGTGTTGAACCGGATCTCCTTGCTGCCATCGCTGGGAGGAAACACACCCAGCATTCAGTAAAGCTTTATCTAAAGAACGTTACATCGGGTCGGTTGGTCAACATGAGCGTATACTGACGTCACACCTTATAGGATGTCTGGGTAATGATAGCCAAAAAGCAAAACGGTGTAGTGTAACTGGATGAACTTACTGTAATGAAACTTTACCAGCACACAGGATCTGATGTAACTAGGTGCTGTTAAACTTGGGTGGGCAGGTTGACTTGGGCGTTGGTGAGAATGAGTTGAGTACGTCACTGGACGCCTCCCATCACAGATGATGGTTGAATTAGACCCACGCCACCCCGCAGGGCTGAACGCTAAATGTTTCATCACCCCAGACAGTGTTGATGGTGTACTGCCGGCTCCATTGACATGCTGCAGTCTGCTGACTTACGGGTTGACCTGTATGATGGTGCCATCCGTCAGCACGCTCTCCTCCCTGCCATCCGGGTACAGGGTCTTCACAGTCTGGTCTGGGAAGGTGATCTCCTTACAGCCATCTGGGAAATGCTTTTCTGGAGAGGAAATATTGTGATTGTATGTTGGGAGGATGTTACGTTAAACTTTTTCACTTTGAATGTTCCTTAGTGGAAATGTCTACTGCCTAACACAGTGGTTCTCCACCCTGGTCCTCGGGGCCCGGAGTCCTGCTGGTTTTCTACCCTACCAGCTGGTATTCACCAGTCCCTGAGAGGATGCTGGAATGAAAACCAGCAGGGCGGTGCTGGAGGACCGCCTGCCCTAACACACACATCTACAATTTAGACACAATTTAGTTCATCTACCGGCTAAGTTTGTGATTTCCAAAATATACCAGCCACTTTCACCGTTCAATGCTTTACTCTGAATTTGGTATAACATGATGTCCAAGTGATGGTCGCTAGAGTAGAGGAAACAAAGGAGTGTGTGTCTCACCAGTCTGCATGTTGGGGAACTGCAGGACCTCCATGCCGTCGGGGTAGGTGGTGTGGGTAGTCTGGGCGTCAGCATAGTAGTAGATCTAGAAGAGAGGAGCAGAACAGTGATGAGTAGTAACACTAGATGATACAGCCGTCCACACTCCCCTTCCCTTAAAGGGGAATTCTGCTGAAACTGACTTTTAGGTGTTTCTTCTGCAGGAGTCCATCGCTTTAGTTATGCTGCAATTAAACATTTGAAGAGTTTATTTTCAAAATGCTGTAAATCCAGACTATAAGTGTTATCTTGTCAACCAAGGACTAATATCACCTTCTATCCTTTAGAAAGTACCATAACTTGTTTTAAGTTTTAGCCATCAGTCACTTTGCTAGAGCAGATTGAGCTTTTTCCCCCCAAATGGTGGTGTGATCAGTAGCCTCATGGTTAGAGGAACGCTGTGTTCAAATCTGCTTGGGACAAGTCGATAAGAGACTCTCCCCTCCCTCAGCAGCTATCGCAGAGCTGTTGGCGGTCCAGTATTAGACTGTGGTTGTACCGGGAGCAGGGTGATGGTATGAAATAATAAACCTGCTCGACAAATCTTCCCTGGGTGAATTCATATGAAAACCCTGCTCACCACTCTCTGGTCAGCCATGACCTGCTTGGTGTCTCCGTTGAAGAAGGTGACCTTGGCCGTCAGCCCGTCTGCCGACACTTCCTTCCTGGTCCCGTTGGGGAAGACGATGAGGCGAGCTCCGCCGGCCAGAGCCGTCTCTACCTGGACGGGACGAGAGTCGGTCAGCGGCTTCTAGTTACGTTCTCATGGAGGTAAAGACACTATGAAATGTCCTCTTCTTCTACACCACTTGACATGAGTCAACAGGATCCAGAGTTACCAAGTCGACTAAAGGGGTGAACAGAAATTCAAAACTGCTTATCATTTGTTCTGACCAGTTAAATGTTCAGTGTGTTGATCCCTTAACGTTACTGAATGGATCTACAGCCACACCACACTCTGTTTCTAGCCTGGTTCTGTCATATTTAGACATTGTGCCACAGCAGCCAGACCTCCATGATGGCGTCAGCCGTGGCTGCTGGGAGATTTGTGACTCAACTGCAAAGTATTTTTCCACTGTCTTACCTTCCCATCAGGGTGTGTGATGACCTCCTGATTGGACTCTGGCTCTTCAGCCTCAGTTGATTCTGGTTCACTCTGGAGAGAAACTCTTTCCTGTAGTGAAATCAAACAACAAATCTGTCATCATGGACATGTTCTCTTTGTCTCTGTATGTTCTACTGGTATGTTGACACCCTGCATACAGGCTGTATTGTATACAATATGTTTTCATACTTTTCCTATGTGTTGTCATTGTTGGTGGAGTTATATGATCTATATATATTATATTTATATGTTTCTGTGATGTATCGTATTTGCCCATGATGATTCTTACAGGAGACATGTTGTGTGAATGGTCCTGGCTTCTGGGGGCCGGCGTTGGCCTCTCCTCGGTCCTCCTACCAGGGACTGAAGAGGAAGAGGACCCAGACCCTGCTGGCCTCCTCAGACTGCTCTTCATCCCTGCTGGGAATCAACAGGAAACTCTGAGCTGCTTGACATTAAACCAGAGGTGTGATTTTGGGTTTGGTCAAGATCACTGCAGCACTTTTGTAAAGTGCTTTAAGACAATAAAGTTTTCAAGGCAGACATGTCCTTCTTCACCTGGATTTGAGCTCAAAACTAAATTTGCTCATTTTGCATCCCAACAACAGCCCCATCACGTCTGTTCAGGTGTTCATAGAGGTTTTCTGTACCTGTGGCACCCAGGCTGTTCTCCCTAGAGCTCCCTCTAGTGGCCGTAGTGCTGCTGCTCAGCGGAGGGCTGCAGTCACTGGAGTCAAGTGGGCTCTGAAAACACAAAGAAAGACAATATCAAAGTGACACAATGATCACATAAAAATTTGTCAAAGTGACAAAAGCCTGCAAGATATAATCAAGGCTCCCACAAATGAGCTTGATTATTTCCTGGTCTTGAAAAGTTTGGGAATAGAGAGAGAAAACTACAATACGGTCAGTCCCGACACGTGATGACAATTTACAAGACTGTAAACCTGAAACTTCTTAACAAATGAGCATTATGGCCCAATCACATGGGCCATCCACACAGCACCATGTTGAACAGTTAAAATCTTCAAGTCAATATGAGTCCTGAATAAAAGAGAAATGCCATCCTAACCCAAGACGTCCAGGACAGATATTTCAGAGAACATATTGACTGACAGAACAGACTGAAACCACACCATGACAACGCTTACAGCAAATTTCACCCCTTTGGTCGCCGCCGGCCCGCCGCTCTCAAACATTTTGGATCCTTCTTTGTCCTTCTCTCCGCTGGCAGGGCTTCTCCTCCAGGCACTGAGACGAAGTTTTTCTAACGTGCGAACCTGAAGATTAAGAGGAAATTATAGATGAAACATGAGAACAACACAGATTGAGGGCAAAGAGGCTGAGAAGATAATAGTCTAGAAATAGTCAAAAGATGACAAAAGTGCAATAAAATAGTTTTGGGTCAAAGGTCGGGCCGTACCTCGTCCCGGAGGGCGCTGTTCTCCTGGCTGACGGCGTCCATCTGCTGCCGTAGGCGGCTGTGAGTGGAGGACCAGCGGCTCTCCCTCCTCCTCAACTCTTCCTGCAGGGAGCTCAGCTGCTGCTTCAACGCCTGACCGGGCGGAGGAGGAGGAGGAGGGCAAGAGGGAGAGATGAAAGGAGCAATAAGTAACAGTTTACCTGCCCAATAGCACAAAGTGACCATACTATATCTGCAGGGATTGATAAGGTCATTGATCAATACCAGTGACAGACATTTCTGACCTGTACTCAAGACCCTCCCAATTCACCCCATATAAGTGTGAGTGAGTGAGTGAGTGAGAGTGAGAGAGAGAGAGAGAGAGAGACCTGGATCTCCTCCCGCTCCTTCTTGTCCGGCATGGCTCTGGCGGCCGAGGCGTGCTTCTCAAACACCTTCCTCTCCTTCTGCAGCTTCCTGCTCTCCTCCTTCTTGTACTCCTCCAACCTGGCCAGCTCCTCCGCCTTCATGTGCTCAAACTCCAAACGCTCCTTCCTGCACAGCAGCAAGTCAAGAGGTAGGATTAGGAAAGAACACACACACACACACACACACACACACACACACACACACACACACACACACACACACAGCTAGTGACCTTATTCAAAGTGTTCGCCATAC
>OOFE01037700.1:5583-16488 GCA_900323365.1 Monocentris japonica | reverse complement strand
GCTTGTCATGTCAATTTTCCCCACCATCAGGGGAAATAATGTCACCACAAATCAACAGAAAAACCGGACAGACGATATTAACTACTACTACTACTGCTGCTACTGCTGCTACTACTACTACTACTACTGCTGCTGCTACTACTACTGCTGCTACTACTACTACTGCTGCTGCTACTACTGCTGCTACTACTACTACTGCTGCTACTACTACTACTACTACTACTACTACTACAACAGACTTGGTGGTGGTGTGTATGATGTCATCTTACCTTCATTATCTGTGTGCATTTTCTTTAGTGCAGTTTTGGTGGTTTCCTGGAAAGAGAGAGAGCACCAGTCTCAACACAAACCTCAATCTCTAGACTATGTGGGTTGCACTGGATGCAAACATCAACGGGTACTAATACTGGCTAGACGTGATCAGGGCGGGAAACTAACTTTTCAGCCCACCAGCCATTTTCACTGCATCACCAGCCATTTAGATGTTTAGACTACAATAGAATGGTGACAGCTTAGACTTTCTTGATGACAGTTTCATACTGCACACGTCAAACAAAAAGAGGAAACAATTACGCTCTTGAACTTTTTTTTTTTTTACACATGGACTTTTTAGTATCAATATTTTTGAGTAAATAAGGAGGATTTTTTAACCTTTTTATATTGTCATATGGATGTTGTGATAATGTATAAGGGATAAGTATGGTTTTGACCCTATATATGGATAATGTTATTTGTCATTTTATGCTACAGTGAATGAGAAAAAACACAATGAAACATGAATAAATGTACCATTGTCTGTTGAAAGAGCTCTCCATGGTCTCCCATTCTCTTCTTGTCCACTGAAACAACATTGCACAGCATTAATAATAGATCATGTGACAAATGCAAACACATTACCACCTCATACAAAGTCCTTACTGTGTGACACGATTTCATCCTCCGAGTCTGGCCTGCAGAATAAAACAGAATATTACATTGCATCAAAACTGACTTCATACTAAAAATATAAGTGTACAATGCACAGCAGTAGATTCCTAACTTTCTCTGTGCACTAATATTATCTAACTTAGCTCTGCGTACCTGGTGATGTCCAACTTGGCAGTAACTGCAGGGGACGGCAGCGAACTCTACAAGACAAATATTTGTTAACAATTGTTTTCTGACTCAACACGTTTGACCTGATCATATTTGAATGATTGAATAAGTGGGTGGTGTTTTATTTTATTTGTATTTATTCAGCTTGACCACCATAAAATTTTCCAATGGGTTTTTAAGGGTTTCATAAGACTGAAGTGTGGTAGGCTAGGGGGAGGGAGTGGGTGAGGCGTCGGCTGGATCCAGGAGAGTCGAGCCAGTGGACCGATTCTCCCTGGATCCAGCACCGGCTGCGGCCAATTAAGGCTGATTGCAGCCGGGCCCTTTTAACCAGTGTGTGCATGTGTGAACGAGGGTGGTTGCGTCAGTGTGAGAGGCTGACTGAGTGCGTGGGCCGACAGGAGATCCAGGTGAACGAGTGCCGGCTGTATGGAGAACGGGAGAGACGAGACCAGCAGCAGCGACTGAGCAAGGTCCACAGCTGGTTTGCCGGGACGGAGGGGAGGTGCGCAAGCCAGGAGAGACGGAGCGGGGAAGCAGCTGGGAGTAGCCTGGAAGGGCTGCCCAGTCGGGGTTGGAGCGGGTCTCTGGCAGCACCAAGGCTGCCAGTCTGCCAGGGGAGTTGCGTCAGCGGAGGGAGACGGCGCCTAACAACTGCCATCAACACCGGGTCGTCTTTAGGTTGCTCTGTTGCAAATAAAACGGCCTGCTGGCCCGTTAACTCTGCCCTCCTGCCTTTGTCTCTGTGTGTCACGGACCCGGTATCGTAGCGAGTTGCTACACGAAGTTTGTAGAATTGTCTCAGCCCATAGAGGAGCATCGGTTACAAGGCTTTCCCCATGACAGCAGTGATAAGTACTCATCACATTTCTAAATGGTGGTATCATACAAAGTAACCATAGAAAGGAACATCACTGTGATATGAAACACAGAGCAACCCTGTGTGTATATCAGTGAAAGAGAAAACTGTGTGTGGGCTTGGCACAAGTCCATACACTATTTCGTGTGTGTCCAACCTTTTCCTGTGTCTTGTCTTGAGTCCCATTGATCCCCAGCTTCCTGATGTAGATAAGAGCTGCATCTCCTCTCCTCTTCACCCTGTCAATGTGGGCCTGAGAGAGAATTTACGTTGAAGATTTTAATGTTGACTTGACAAACATCTACAATACTATAATATCAAATGCTTGAAGTCATTAGGTTGAAGATAAATTTGAGGACACCTATTTGATTTAGACTGTATGTGAGCAGGTTTTAAAAGGGCTCGCTTACAGGTACTATGAGTCACATGAAATGATGTAGTAATGCAGTAAATGACATACCCTGGGTCAAAACCTTGACCGTCCCTATTTGCACCCCCCCCCTGCACACACATACACCTCTCAAACCAAACCTACACCAATACACACACCATTTTCTCTCCAACTCTGTCACTCACTCCATAGCAAGATCACACACAAACCTGCAGATTGTGGATGGCGCTTTCATATTTGATTTCACACTCCATCTGTTGAACCTTTTCTAACAAACACTCCAGCTTGGTTTCAGTCTGTTCCACTGCACTGTGGACCTCCTGCTCGATCATTTTCTGCACCTGTGCACACACACACACGGTGCAATTCAGCATAATGCCACAACTGAACAAATGCTGGCTATACAGTATGCACATATAAACGGATTTAAAAATTCCAACATGCACACAATCCTTCATCAGTTTCTCTCAAAAAAAGATCTCACTTCATATTTTGAGAACTTCTTCTTTTCACCACTGGCGCTGTTAGGAGACAGGCTCGGGGACCTCCTCCTCTTCATCATTCTTCATTCGCGCGCACACACACACACAGACACACACACACAAATGTGTTGAGTGCACGCGCTAGCCAGTGAAACTAGATATACACCGATCAGCCATAACATTAAAACCATTTTGCTCTTCTGTGGGATCGGACCACACGGGCTAGCCTTAGCTCCCCACGCACATCAATGAGCCTTGGGCGCCCATGACCCTGTCACCGGTTCACAGGTTGTCCTTCCTTGGACCATTTTTGGTAGGAACTAACCACTGCATACCGGGAACACCCCACAAGACCTGCCGTTTTGGAGATGCTCTGACCCAGTCGTCTAGCCATCACAATTTGGCCCTTGTCAAAGTCGCTCAGATCCTTACGCTTGCCCATTTTTCCTGCTTCCAACACATCAACTTCAAGAACTGACTGTTCACTTGCTTCCCAATATATCCCACCCCTTGACAGGTGCCATGGTAACAAGATAAGCGATGTTATTCACTTCACCTGTCAGTGGTTTTAATGTTGTGGCTGATCGGTGTATGAACACTGAAGGTGTATTTAGATATATAGGTATATTTTGTGCGTGCCGTTAAGGACATGTCTTATTTGTAACACTAGCACTTGCAAATGTAACTTTAGTAACATTAAATGGCACGTTAGCTACCTTAGTGAACATGTTAGGTAAAGCTACATTTGAGTTGGAGGTGTTCACTGTTAACTGTACTACTCACCAACTAGTTAGCTAGCTAACGGTTAGCACTAGCAGCAAACATTACATAGGCTACCTAGCTAGCTATTTCGCGAACAAGAAGGCTGCTATTCCGCCCCATCTGTTTGAAAGACACAAAATAGGACGCAAATAAAATATTTGCAATACCTGAAGTAACTAAACACACTCTATATCAACCAATCTTTTTCTGCTTCTTCTTCGCTTCTTCTTCGCTTCTTCTTTCTCCAGCAGGAATTCGACTACTCTACGTTTCACTTCCGCCTGCTGGTTGTTTTCCCCACACAGAGATCTCGTCCTCTGCAGAATTTCACAAGGCGTGTATAGAGTTCATGTTCAGTGATGAAAACTCATTTAAAAACTAAACCTAGCAACCTATCTATGAAAGTACGGCTATAAATGTGTTGTTCTGTTGCTAAAGCTACTCTAAACCACATCCCCATCCCTCCCTCAAACACATTTTATCAACAATGAAACCCTTGAGGCTGAGGAGATATTCTTTAATTAAGAGTTCCTATTGGTCATTGCCTGTCATATCTTTAACATCCAAAAGCTTCCTGGCTTATCAACATTTCTGTCTTGTCACATCTTCTCTCTACTTCCATCTGCTTCTTGCAAGCTATCATAATCTTCACAGGGGACGAGAATATATAGGAAAACAGAACCAAAGGACCTTAAATCAATAACTCATGACCTAAATGACCTTTAGAAAGTAGATATAATGTCTGATACAAGGTCAGAGAATAATGGGTGGCCTACAGATTAGCACACATACAACTGGCTATTACTTATTAAATGGAAATGGATTGAGTTCCTCTCGTGGTACAGGGATGTATCACGAGAATGTCAGTTTGACTTAGCCTTAAAAAAAGATAGATAGATAGACAGACGGATAGATAGATAGATATAGATAGATGAATAGATAGATAGATAGATAGATAGATAGATAGATAGATAGATAGATAGATAGATAGATAGATAGTGTTACTCTGTGAAATAATAAACAAGGAGTCTTATTCATTGTTTACTGTAAAATACATTTATTGAGATCACACAACAGGTGGGTGGGGGTGCTCTCTTTCAATTCATGTGAACAGGAAAGAACAGAATTCTACTGATTGTTCCAGAACCCACGCTAGACGGTTCTGTGTTCTAGAATCTGTTCTAGAATTCAGATGATCTGGTGTTCTGAGATCAGAGCAGAACGCACAAAAACCAAAAACAAGTTAAATCATTTGTTGTAGTGTCTGGCTGAAAGGAACCCATAATGCAACGCTCCATTCTGTAGCCTGAAACTACAACGAAAGAAACAGTTTTCTGTTGGTCCACTAGGTGTCGATAGCTGACCAATATTTGACTTTAGCCAGGTGACAACAAGGAAAGAGAGTAAAATCTAACAGATAGCAGAAGCTGCCGTTGATGTAGGTAGCAGTCCAAGGTCAAAATAAATAGTATTTTAGCTCATCCTGTAATTGACTTTCTCTAGCGGCGTGGAAGTAGAAACATTACCATGTGGCATTGAACACAAACTGAAAGCTAACGGCTAAACTAACAGAAAGAAGTTGGATAAATCCTTTACAAAGATAGATCCTACTCAGGAAAACCTTTAGTACTTCAACATTTGAACATGTCTCCAGTATAAAGCAAAATGAGACTCACTCCATCACATGGAATTAATACTTCATTAAGCGTTACAAACATTTCAACTGCAAAAAAAAAATGTGTTCCAAAAGACAAATCACCATAAATACAGTTTTGGCTTCAAAAGTTCATCTTCTACTTTGTGACGCCAGTATGATCCCATTGTATTTAGGTCTACAATGACTAAACTATGAAATCCTATCCTACACTACAGGAAAAATATCACAACCGTAATGCAAAACATTTCTAACTCAAGTGAACAGTAACTCCAATAATAAATCAGCTCTTTACAAATAATGATTGCTGTGGTTTCTGTCTAATTTTGGCAACAGAATTTGTATAGAAATGTTGTTAAACAGTTAAAAATGTCTAATTCTGGTCTGATTTGAAATCATCACGATAACTCAACCAAATAAAGCCAAACTGTACACAATGTATAGTCAAGAACATAATCACAGAGAAATCTCCTTGACCAGCCGATTGTAGCTATTTACTTTAGATCTCAATATAAGGGGATCGGTTGAAAGACAAAAACTTGAACATGTGAAAAAGTCGAGGATTATTAATTGGTAAAACACTCTTAAGAAGACTACTTCACAAAAAACGGAGGGACTATCTCTCAACAAAATCACATACGTGGTGTCCTATATGTTGTTTTGATCAATTTCAAGTATCAGCTTCAGAGAGCAGAGCAAAATCTTCACTTCCATTTCCTTTCCCTACAGGCTCTGTGGTCCTCCGCCAATGCCCAACAAGACCATGCTCCCATCACAAAACGACCCGCTGAACACGACTTCCTTACACTTATTTGTTTCCTTGAAATGGTTGTGGTACTAGCAGCTACCGAGTCAATACCCGGGGCATCTGCCTTATCTGTTTAACCTCAAAGCCTCCACCCAAAACAATGGATTTAGATTTTATTGTGAAGTTGGTGGCAGATGGGTTGGAATAAAGAATGTATTGTTATCAAATCCATGAAAGTATGTGCAAAAGGGTTGTGGACTTGTTTCGGTAATGGACCACAGAGGGAAAAGATATGGCAAAACTTACCTACTTCATACACTGAGCCTTAAGAGTCATGTCACTCTAAAAAGGCGCTTTTCTATAGTGGTTTCAAACAATAAATAGCTTTCATCATTTTTCAGTGAAGCCTTGAAGACGATATCATCATAACAATAACAATGTTTTTTATTCCGATTTCAAGTTTGCATGGTTCTACGTCTTCTTTTAAAATCCCAAACATCACAGCACAGCATTGGTTCCTTTTCACCATCAAAACACGAGAGTCAGTAACACGATAAAAATACAAATAAACAAAGGGTTAAAATCCTACATCATATCTCAACTACTACTTCACTACACTTCCAGTATGCTACGGTTAACATAAGATTTTTTTTTTTATTATTATTTTAGTATTTCTGTCTTAGAAATATGTTTTTTTTGGCATTTACCTGAACTATACATACAAAGCAAATATGTACAAAATAAATTCCTTAGACTATATCTTCACAAAAATGTATGGACCCACTGGAAAGTCCAGCAGCTGCGTTCCAATAAGACATATCTCCCCCCTTGCTTTCTTTACCACTTCAATTTCTGATCAATGATTTGGAATCGGTCCCAATGAGTGGAGACGGAAGGAAGCAGGAGACAAGGAGACAAGGAAAGGAGACAAATCAGTTTGTTGGAACAGAGCTCACATGCTGTGTAGTGGCTGAGAGGGAAGTGGGAGGGCAGCAAAAGGGCGAGGATGGTAAGGAACAAGGAGGGTGCGGCGGTTTGGGACTGCAGTGAACGGGGTTTTGAGTGTGTGAGGTGTGCTGCTTTCTTGGTTTTATTGTCTGGTTTTGAACCTGAGATTTGAGACTAGTGGATTTTTGGTATAAGCATCCATCATCCTAAATTCTGTTGGATAGTTTCTAAAATCTAAAACAGCCTTTGATTGGTTGACAATGTTTTGGTAGTGTCCTTTATGCTATTGCGTTGCGTTTGCTTTACGTGGCAGCATTGTGTGTGTGTGTGTGTGTGTGTGTGCATGTGTGCATGTGTGTCCTATATAAGAGAATATCCGTGTGTGTTTACGTCGAGCCCATCACATCTATTTGCGTTTCCTGAGCACCAGGTACATGAGGCCGCTGATGAGAGTCATGGGGAAGCTGACCCAGGCCAGGATGTAGGAGGAGCCATAGGAGCCGGTCTTGATACTGTCCACATGGAAGGTGTCCTTCTGGGCCGTGTAGATGGCCGCTGCAATCATCACACACAGGGCTGGGAGGAGGAGAGAGGAGCACGGGGGAGAATACGCAAGGGAGAGATGAGCATAGGTGTGAAGACAAAAGAGAGATGAAGGGAACGAGAGAAACAGGGACAAAAGAAGTCGGGAAAGAGAGAACAAAAGAATTGGTAGGTTGTCTTGTTCCTGAATCCTCTCTTCCTCTCTTGACGTTTGCCACTTCCACTACTGTGCTGTTAAAGGGAGACTCAGGTTCTGTTCATACAGCTCAAGATAAACTGCATTTTAGATCTTTCGTAGAAGTCTGAGGATTTAGACTTCATCGTGCCACGTGCCAAAGCGGCCTGACTTTTGGACGAGCCAGACCTGCTCTGGAACATGGTCGGGTCCAACTTGACAGGGTCCACAACAGAGTCCAGGGTTAACTTGTACATTGTGATAAGGGAGGTAAAATAACCTTGAGGCTCATTCATGCTTCACGTTGTGCATGAGGGGATCAAGAGGAACTACAGCGCCACTAAAGTACTGGAGTTTCCAAGATCGCGGTCTTCATGAACGAGTGAGAAGCATGAATGCCAAGGTGGGCATCACGTCTGCATTAATACAGTTTGCAGACATCAAGCCACACAAGAAGCATGAACCAGATGTAACTGGACAGACGCGCCTTGACATAACTGGTGTGCAACCTAGAGCAATCATGTCATTTTGACTGTGAACACTATTGCATCCTTTTCCATATGAAGCATGAACGAACCTTTAGGCTAAGACTCAAGACAACCCTTGGCTGAGAATGTGCAAGAAGTGTGAAAAATACTTGCAGGTTGGGAGGTGCTGGTTTCATTTGTTGTTTCATAATGTGGGCATGGAGAATCCCTTTGAGACGATTAACGTGATTATGAGGGGAGGCAATCATCTCTTAGTACAAACTGCCAGGTATATTGTGTGTGTGTGTGTGTGTGTGTGTGTGTGTGTTACTCACCAGACAGTAGCTGGATGATAGCAGTGAAAACAAATCTCTCTCCCTGCTTCAGCCTGAAGAGCTGAAGGATGAAGACAAAGAAGCCGACGCAACACAAAATGGTAGCCAGGATCATAGTAGCCTGGACCGCCTGCAGATAGGCTGTGGATAGAGAGAGAAGAAAGAGTCATACACCTTATACACACACACACACACACACACACACACACACTGTCATACACTGTTACCTGCATCAGCAGTATGGCTCCTCTCTACAGGGTAGCAGGTGGCGTTACAGGAGTACCACAGGTCAGAGTAGATCACAGCTTGTCCTGGGGGCGACACCACCCACCACGCCTACAGCAGGGAGGGGGAGAGACAGCAGAGCAAAACGCTTGAAGTGAAGTAGTTCTACGTGCACGTTTCATTCTCACTTGGTCTCACAAGTTATACTTACGTTGTGTATGGTGGCAACGAAGAGGAGGATGGCTGAAGCCACATGGAAGAGGATGATGAAGGCTAAGACAATCAACATGGTGGTGCTTCTGTCAGTCTGTCTGTCTGACTAACTGGCTGGTAGGTTGTCTCGCTGGTTGTTGGCTGGCTGTCAGGCGTCTGTGCTGTCAAACTAGCTGCGTGGCCGTCTATCAGTCTTCTTCGTTGGCTGGCTGTCTTGCTGGATGACTGGTTGTGTGGCGGGTCAGCGGCGGATAGAGGTCGCTTGCATGAAAGGGATCTGTCAATAGAGGATTTCATGCTTTAATATCACACACAAACAAATATCACGGGAAGGGATCAAACCCTTTTCTCTCATCCAGTTACGCCAAGCACACAGGGATAACCATCACACACTTTAAAGCTGCACTAGGCAACTTTGTGCGTTGGCAGCCCCAAATGGCAGCGAGAGGTATCTGTTTGAAAAAATGTCACATACTCAGAAATCCTGTAATGTGACGTCAGTAAACGCTCTGTTTCCCAACCCTGTGATTGTTTTAGACCAAAGGAAACCAAAGAGACGAAAGAGGAAAAGATCTAACGTAGGTGAGTCCAGTTTCCTCTGGACGGAGCCTCGCAGCCGTTTAGGAGACAATGATGTATTTTGCAATAAGTTTCAATTCATCACTTCCTGTGGGCGGAGAAGTGACCATGCCCGACACTAGAATTTCACTTGGACAAATAGGGTGAATCTATGGGGTCTCAATTTGGGGGGATGGGGCACTTCAGGTATTACCGCTGTACATCCTTGAATTGTATCAAATCTTTTAATATCTCCAATTCAATTTTGAAGGTCCCGTATTGTTCAGTTGACTTTGTCTTCAAATGTACTCTGTGAAAAAGGACCATTGAAATTCCTTAAATAAGGGACCTTTAAGGGTTCAGTTGGACAGCCTTACCAGACATCGTGTGGTTTTTCATCACCTCTGAAGAGCGTCAAATGCAAACTTTATATCTGCAAGGTGTTGTGGGATAAAGAATAATACAATTCCCGGCACCCTTGTGGCTCAGTGGGCTCAGGCCAACGCTGCAAGATGTTGTGGGTTTAACTTAAACTTCCGACTTATTTCACGTGTCATTCCCTCTTCCTCTCCCTCCTTTCCCACCCATCACCACCGTGCACTATCAAATGAAGCAGCCATTTCTTAAAAATAAAATGAAAATCAGATTTAATTTCAGATTTTGGTGGCTCATTCATTCCAACCCCTCTGTAGACAGAAGTAGACAGAGAGAGGAAGGGGAGTCTCTCCATGGAGACGGGGAGGAAATACTGTATTACATCTGCAACCAATTACCAAAATATTTCCAAACAACTGTGAAAAATGTCTGGATAATGATACAGCCTGAGAAATATTTACAGTATGAAACTCAAATTACAGAAAATGCTACTGAGATGTAAAGGTGTGTGTGTTCATGCCAACACATGCATGCATGCCAACATGTGTGTGTCTGAGTGTGTGCACAAGGAGAGTATGTGGGAGTGTAGTATTTACTCTCCAGTGATTGAAGGCCTGCGTCAAGACTGTGACTTGACGAGGGAAGTAAGGAGTTGACTGTTTATATCTCTAAAAAAAACAGAGGCCTCCTGTACTCTACTGCTCAGTCTCTGCAAAGACCGAAATATAACATGCCACTATGGTGGACACTTCATCCACAGCACCTCACAGTAGCGTGCTTGGACACTATGTGGATGGCCGCAGGGGGATTCAGACCCCCGGCCCCCTGCTGTGAAGGTGCCTGGTCCCTTAACACCTAATACCTTTCTGCATTCAACCAAACTTCAGCTGCACTGATAACAAGACAAAATGCACTCTAGAGGTTCAGAAAGTACCATGGATAAGAGCCTAGATCAGGACCTTCTGATAACGCCTGTGGACCTGCCATCCAGTAAGCCATTCAGGTCTTGTGTGTGTGTGTGTGTGTGTGTGTGTGTGTGTGTGTGTGTGTGTGTGTGGGGGGGGGGGGGTGCTTG
>OOFE01037694.1:0-10062 GCA_900323365.1 Monocentris japonica | reverse complement strand
TGTTTAAGAGACAGGATAACCCTCCTAAGTTCTGATTCATCACTTCCTGTGGGCGGAGAAGTGTCCATACATGACACAAGGGCTTACGTAGGGTGAATCTAGCAGCAGAAAGAGAATAAGAAAATGTGCAGTATGAAATATGTGAACATTTATAAAAATATCTATACAGTCTGCAACAAATGAGGGGAATTTAAAGAAAAATAATATGTGCCACAGAGTGCCTGGCATGTAGTGATGTGTTGTAAAAACTATCCACCTCCAAACTTTCCAGATGTAAATAACATGAATGTGCAGATGTGGGTGGTGTTGAGAGCCTCTGTCATTGCTAAACTGAACTGAGAAAAGACCACTTCTGTCCTCAGAGCCTGGTAGAGCCTGCTTGTTCCAGCACGTGCACTGTGTTTATGTAGCCAAGGACTGAGGCTCTGTTTGCGTTTGGCCTACGCCCACAGACAAGACTACCCTGATACACAGACACACACATTCAGCTCGATAGCTGCGTCTTCCTGGAGAGCTGCCAGCAGGCCGGGGCACCTTCCTTATAGTATCAACATCGAGGTACGCTAGACAGGCAGCACAGACTCAACAAGACAAGATAACCTGGAACCAAGTCAACACCAGTCAGATAAGATTCACCTGTCACACTGACTGGTAACTTTTTGAGATGATGACATAGAGCTTCATGATTTTGCACTTCATGATGAATTATAAACTTGATCCTTTGTACCCGAGCAAGCTTAACACGGAACAAGATAATGGGTAGGTGACATTTGTATGAAAACTTATATTAATGGGAGGGAGAATCAGGTTCTCCCTGCATCTGACACCGGCTGCAGCCAATTAAGGCTAACTGGACAACTGGAGCCTGGAACTAATTTAGCCTTGTTTGTCTTTTCCAGTGAGTGGGAACTCGAGTGAACCTTATCTTGTTGCCAGTCTGTCACGACCTGGGGGTAGCAAAGCTTGTGCTACGGAGGGGGTGGAGGTGATCCGGCTGGTGGACAGTCGCCCTCCTCTGAGGTGTTAGAGTAGGACAGGGACCTGCGTCGGTCCTGGGGTTGGACACAGGAAGGGGGACCTCCACCGGTTCCCGCAGGTGACCTTCTGATGGCTTCCAGGCTGGCGGGCCGGATGGCACTGGACCCAGGCGGCCGTATGGGATGGAAGCCACCCACAAATTGCTCCAGCATCACCGTCTCCACAATCTTGTCCGCCGAGTTGGTTTCCGGCTGCAGCCACTGCTTGGCCGTATCATGAAGCTGTCGGGCGAAGGGGAATGGTCAGCTCATGCCCTCATAAGCCAGACCCTGGAACTGCCGCCGGTGTCCCTCTGAAGTCAGTCCGTCGAATATGTCTCTCTTCACTGCCATGTAGTATTGATGTGAGAATGCCGGCAGGCTGCTGCCCACTACGCCTCCCCCGAGAGCAGGCGCATGGCCACCTCCTGGCTTTCCTGTACTGGCCATCACTGTAGCACAAACTTTGCTACCTACAGGTCGTGACAGACAGAGAATAGCATGAGGATAGTTTACTGGCCCATGCAGTTTTATTTTACACACACACACACACACACACACTAAAACACAATAAATGGAAATCAACATGATTCTATTAATCTGGTTTTTAGCTTTTCAGCTCAGCGTCTCAGGTCGGCACGCCTGCTGCCAGTCGAGTCCTCACTCACTGGAAAACACACAGAGACGGTGAAGCCAGTTCCAGGCTGCAGTTGTCCTCTTAGCCTTAATTGGCTGCTTAACTATCGGATGCAGGGAGAACCAGCCTACCAGCCTGATTCTCCCTCGCATCCAGCCAACGCCTTGTACTACAGAGAAAGTGTATGGTGGTCAGCAGAGGCCAAGTTTGAGAACAGGCAAAGACCGTATATAACCAAGCCATTCAAATGTTATTGCCTCGAAAAGTTACCCTTGTTGGTTTTCCCATCAAAGACAAATTTATCAAATCCAACCACACCAACTTGCATTAATTTTGGTGCTTGGTAGGTCTTGGCCTCGTTGTACTGTACAGAAAAGCAGTAAAACTGCAACCTAAATATTGGTTACAGCAGCCTCTAAACTTAGGGGTTCATCGGGAGCTCTTCTAAAGATCCCAAGGGAGCCAAGAAGCACTTTAGGGTCCCTCAGGGGTTCCATGAAGAACCCCATATGTTTGATGTTTGTCTAACTACCCTTATGCTCCATGAACCTTTTATGGAGGAGTTCTTCCAAGGAACTTTTAGGGGTACCTCTACGGGAGTAATGTGAAGAGCCCTTAAAGGTTTCTCAAAGCCCTTCTATGTGTAAGAGTGTCGGTCATTGTTAAAAAAAAAAAAAAAAAAGGGAATCAGGACTACATAAAAACACAGGAAGTAAGAGAGGAGGACAACAGAAAATCACTAGTACAGATGTTTCCTACTGTCCTTGAATACAACACTCCATCATCAACCCCTTCATTATGTGCTCACGTGAATGACGCCGGTTAACATTTCAGTGTGAAGTAGCATAGGCTTGTGGCACAGCACGGGTTCATAAACAAAACATGACAAGTACTGGTGTGGGGCCGCGGTTCAACCCACGTGTCCCAGACACTTGGCTCTTCAAGGGCCTCTGTTTCTCCTACACAAGTCAATTCCTCTGCTCTGTGCGCCAAGAACAACTTCACAAATAAACGAATTCCTCTTATCATCCAGGTTCACCTGGTGGGACCTGAGCCAAAAGCTTCAAATCCACCACTGACCTTTTATCACACTGTTCTTTAACTGAGCACATAATATTATTCTCTCCATCACAGTGCTGCTGTCATGGGAGTCCTCTCACTATCATAACAGGGAGTTTGAAGTGAGTATAGCGGCTTTCTGGTATTTAATCTCATCAGCAAACTATTTCAATCTCCTTTAAAATGTTTTCAATAGGATATTGCAGCTGATTCTGCAGTATTGCATCCCTCTTCAATGTGTTTTAGGATTAGTTACTGTATTTCGTAAAAATGTAACGTTACTTAACCTTCAAATATAAACAAACAAGGTAACTTGAGCCAACTAACGCTACAACTGTCTTATTAAGAACTGAGCATTAGTTAGCTAACGAACAAACAAAAACATGAGCAAATATAGTGACAATCGATGAAAACATCTCATAATAGAAGATATAAAAGGTTAGTCGGTCAGTTGATGCTTTTGAGAAAATCGGCGACATGCTAACGTGAGCTGGCGTTATATTACACATGAAGACGTTGTTGAGCACTAGGGAACCTCACTGTTAAACTGGTGATGCACGGTGAGACTACTACCGATTTGTTTGATTGATGCCCTAGGCCGACGGCTACCACAATGAAATATTTGCAAGCTTGCAATCCATCCGTCCTTGGCCTCCGCAGGGGAGAAGGGAGCGGACATCACGGGAAAAGTTGTGCAGACATAAAAGCTGCTATCAATGCACCGACTGGGGGCATTCCCAGGCTACGACTATGATAAACGCAACATAACAATGACACGATAAACAACACGACGTCGAAATGCATTTTACAATTGCATAGCTGCAAGCCATGTTTGCTGATGATAAGCGCATCGTCGCTGGTACAGGCGTCGAGCGAGTGGGATGAGCGCTACGGCAGCCATGTTTGCCAGCAGCTCGTTGAAGCAGCCAGGGAGCTACGTAGCAAAGTTAGCTAGCTTTACCTCCTCCACACGCATGTCAATAATCCTCTCCACTTCGAACACATCTTCTCCCTCGTCTTGTTCGCTGTCTGGAGGCTCTACCCTCTCGGCTTCAGCCTCCATGGCTGCGCTTTGATTCCAGCTAGCTGAAATGTAGTTATTTGGCTTCTGTACTCGCGAAGGCCGTTAGCAACTAGCAGCAGTACGCTAGCGCCGCTGGTCGCGGAGACTGCTGCCTTCTGCAGCTCTCACAGCAGCTACCGCCCGCTCTTGTGGTGCTGCCTTCAGTGCTCCTCGTAACTGATGGCAAAATGCATCCTGACACAATTTTTGGTTGCTGTTGATTTACTTTATAAATCAAGAGGCACAGAGCTAATTTGTGCTGCAGCGAGTGGAGAGAACAAGTTGCGCATCATGCATTCAATTGAGGTTTCAATTAATTTATTAAAATAGAAGGCGCAAGACAACCGAAAATTACACAAGGAGTGAAGGAAAAAATGTCGAAACATACAATACTGACATTACATAGTACTGACATATCATTCAAAACAATAAGAAAATACATCACTTTCTGACACGGCTTCCGTGCTATTCTGCCAGTTAGCCCAAGATACGACCCGTAAACATCACATTTCGGCAGCTCGGGTAGCATCGCATCATATAAAATGCGACTTTCCCAGTCAGTTTGGGTGCTGCTATGTCGTGTCCCGATGTTTCCGAGAGCACACGAAGGCAGCATGAGCAGCTACAGTCATTGGCTTCTACGTACCAAGCATTAGCCAGCAGTGAGAAACATGGCGGTCTGGGTAAGGTGGGCCGCCGGAGTCACGGGAGAGACCTGATGGGATTCTTGACTGGTGAAAATTAATAATAGATGTCCACAGTTTTAATTGGCTTAAGCTATTAAATATTAAAACCGCCTGTCACAGTGAGAGACGTCATGAGCCCGGAAACACGACAGAACTGATCTCAGACGTTTTCATTTCCCAAATACATAAGAACAGATTCAGTTATGTTCAAAATGTATTAGTACATGGAGACGCATTCATTTTAAAGACGTTTTTGTGGCCAAAATATACTTCTATACTGGAAGGTGTATGTTGTCAACAGCACATAGGATGAAAAGCAAGTCCAGTGTTTAATATATATCAAAAGTGAATGTCAACCACATGAATCTAAACAGTTTGTGGACAATATGTGTAGATTCTGAATGATATTTATAAATATGTGTGAAATGTATTTTTTGCAGTATGGACTGGATCTGATGCAACTGAATTGCGTGTAATCTCAGCAAGCCTGTGAATTTTGACTTGATTTCTGGATTTGACAGTATGAAGGAGTTATTCTAAACATCAACAGACATAAATATGAACATAATGCCCACTGAGCTCCACCAGGAGGCACAAATGGGTAAAGTAAAGTAGAGGTTCTCAACCTGGGGACTGGGACTCTGAAGTGGTCGTACAACTATTAAAACCAAGCCCTTAGGGTTACATCTTTGTAATAAGTACCTTTTTCTTGTGAAATGAGTATTTGGTTCACTCCGATTATCACTCAGCATATGAAATAGCTTGACGGGGAAAATAATCTTAGTGAGGTTTTCCATGTTGACAGGCATCCTTTTGTTGCGAGCCAAAAGATTAAGAACCACTGACTTAGACAAAGAAAAGTACATAACAAATACATAAAAACACATAACCAAAAGCACTACAGTACTTCACTTGTGTGTCCACGCCAGCGCTCACAGTGAAACACAGGCAACATGAACGTGACTGAACGTGTGCCCTTCGTATGATTTCTTAAAAAGGTCTGCGTACCAACATGTGTAGTTGTTGCATCCATCATGGAAAATGATCTTTTAAATGTTGCATCGTAGAGCCAAATCTATATAACACAAAGCTGCATCTATCCTGCATCAGTGCTGCAGACAATCATGTCTTCAATGCTACAGAGTTAGATAGTTTCTCTCAAAAAAAGCCATGCAGTGTGGCGTGCGTTCCAGCTGAAAAGAAAATAACATTTGAATTAGTCCAACACTCAGTTTCAGGGTAGAGCAACCGTTCAGGGTAAGTGCATCAAGCATGGAGTTACAGGGGATCTGCAGGTTTCCAAAAGCCAAAATAAAGACTCTAAGACCTTTTAAATGCTTCCTGTAATTGAATTTAACACCAACTTAAAAGCCAAAACAAAGAAACAAAGCTGACACAGCCTGCCCATTTCTGACTGAACGTAGCTGTGAGACTATAAATGGGTAGAATAAGAAAACAGGAAGTGTTTCGTGAAGCAGACATGACTAACTAAACCTGTCATGGTGAAAAAATAAAAAAAATAAACTGAGATGTCTCAGGCTGTCTAGGGGTCTGTGGATACCCTGAGTTAAAAAGTAGGATTTTAATGGTAGCTCCATCTGTATGGAAGAACCCATGTAGTTCTGAAAGTGTATGGATGGACGCCTGGTGGTTTTGTGACGCCACGCCCTCGCCGCTCTTTCCCACCGTGGGCTCAGACGCCGAAAATGATCCTGAGGTCGGCCAGGGAGAGCTTGGTGAAGGAGCTTCCTGTTCCAGAGAGCACCTTCTGGGCCAGCTCCTTCTTCTTCTCCTGCAGCGTGGAAATCTTATCCTCCACCGTGCCCTCACACACGAACCTGAAAGCGCGCACGCACACGCACACACACACACACACTCTTTGTTGGTGTATCTACTCTTCAGGCTTAGTTGGGGATGAAACTGCTCTTACATTTTATGTGAACTGGCATTAAAAGGCCTTAAAAATGTTTTGTCTCAGAAATAAAAAGGGATTTTTTCAGTCATAACCGGTCTTCATTCAGATTTTGGTCAAAATACTGTGCAGGTTTCAACCCGTGAACTCAGCATCGTTCAGGATCGGCTTTGTCTCAAATTCTCAACCTACTCAAAGTTCAGCCTCCCTAAATCAATGTGATTTTCATGATAGTTCTTGGTTTCTTGTTTGTTTTTTGAGGTGAGATCTTTTGAAGCCCCTTTGGTTTTTATCTTACCTGCACAGATCAGTTCCATCCTTGTGAAGATAAACTACAAAAGACAACCTGACTACCGAATGTCTTGCTGGTTCGGTACCTGTGGATGGTGACGTCTTTGCGCTGTCCTACTCTGTAGATGCGGTCGCAGGCCTGGTCCTCCAAGGCCGGGTTCCTGTCAAAGACACGAGTAGCTCAGGGGTCAAAGGTCAAAACTCTGCTGTTCTCCCACTCAACCTCATTGTAAGTCTGTGATGAACGTGACAGAACAACAACTGGGCCATTGTTGTTTTGCCATACTGACGTGTGTGTGTGTGTGTGTGTGTGTGTCTCACCAGTGCATGTCCATGAGGAAGAGGTGGTTCCCACCGATGAGGTTCAGCCCCACACCTCCAGCACAAAGGGAAACCAGCATCACCTTGGACAGAAAAGCAATAACTTAGATAAATACACATAATATGTGATATAAGGCAACACTGGTTAAAGAAGTCAACAGTGGAAAAGTACACAACAGTACTGTAATACATGATCAGTAAAGTGTAACAAAACAATGTACTTTAAGATAACTTAACACACAATTTATCCAATATATGAGAGAGATTTCCAGGAAGTACTTACTCCTCCATGAAGTGTTGTTGTGTTTTTACAATACCTTTCCATTAATACACACTTTAATTCACCGGTGAATTTGACAACATATTGGAGATTAGGACGTTTGGGCAAGACAAAAAAAGCATTGTATTGATTGAAGTATTGATAGGTTTCACCATATAGACGTCATACAAATATGTTTACAGCTAAAGAAAAAACTGATTTAACGTTGAACATCTTCGTCTCAAAAACGAGGCTTGGAGAACAGATCCATCCATCAATGGGGTTGATGGCAGCTAGCTGTGCTAACACATATAACATCACTTTATAAACTCTGATTGGACAAGACCACTACATAGATGCTAGCAGAGCCTGTGGCCCCGCCCACAACCGGTCAGAATAGAGCGACCCATCAATGTGAACCCCTGCTCGGGTCAGGGCTACCTGTGGTCCTTTAGCGTTGGTGTTGAACTCCTCCACCAGGTCCATACGGCGCTTGGGGTTAACCGTCCCGTCGATAACGGCATACCTCAGACCCATCTGCCGCAGGTGAACCGCCACGATCTGGAGCATGCTGGTCCACTGGGACACGATCACACTGGACATCAGCAGACAGGAGACACCACGTTGGTGACGTGAGAGAAGGTTACACTTTGAAGGGACATCTATGATCTTTATTGATCTCTATTGGTGACCAGTGGGAAACAATACCAAGAGAACAGATTTCCTCATCCTCAGGCATACCATTTTTCACACTTGAAAAAACAAGAAGTGAAAAATATCAACAGTAGACCTATCTAACTGTATTCAAGAATACAGTTAAATATAGCATTTTAAGACATTTGAAGACTTTCAGAACCTGCAGGCACCCTGGACTCATGCCAAATTTACAGGTTAAAAAAAGGTTAGGTACAAAATGCATTGCAAGAGTAAGGAGGCATCCACATCATAAAGCACTTCATTGCATCAGATTTACAGAAGGTGGTAAATGTGTCCAGAGGTGAGAGTGAGACTTTTACCTTTTCTGATCTTCGCTCCTCTGTCTGATGGCCTCGAGCTCAGAGACGATGGCAGAAATCTAGACGGAAGCATTGAGACAGAAGAATCGGATCATTTTTAGACGGGAAAACAACCACCAGGAAGATGAATTCTAACATGGGGGAATGATTTTGTCCCGGTAATGAAGGAGGAGAGTGCTGGGGAAAGGAAACATTCACTGTCAGCAGGGCAGCATTTCCCTGTGCTAAATGTCAAAGGAGTCATCGTTCTGTAGGGCTTGGTGGGAAACCCTTGGCAGAGAGTCTGGGCCAGCTGCCATTCCCCAGGAGGCAGCTCTGATTGATACCACCATCTCCAATGCAAGTTCATCATCACTAACACATGATCACTTTCATCTCAGTGCACCTGAGCCAGAGGATCCTGGTGTACAACTCTGCACTCAGCTTACAGCAGCATAAATGCAATATGAAGTGTGATCATGGCGTTCTACGCAAGGATGTAGTGATTGAATATAGCCTTAAAAAGGACACGGCACCATTTTTCAACCTCCATCGATCAGTCCTTCTGTCCACTCGCTCTGGGTCTCGGAGGCAGGCTGTATGAGGCTTCAGATATCACCCAGCGATGACGTCATTGGCAGGGAATCCAAACTAATGGAAACTGCAGGCTCTCTCTTCCTGGATTCTCATCTCGCCTCGAGCGGCGGTGAGCAGGACGTCCATGTCTCAGCAGGTTTCTCTCGTTTTGTGTCCTTTGGCTCGTAGAAGGATTAGACAACAACTCATACCTGTAGAGGAGTTGCCTAGCTATAGGTTTTTATTTTATTGATGCCAATTCTGCTTCGTGGCAAACGTCCATGGTTTGAAAGAGTTTGAAATCTTACCAAGACAGTTACCAAGAACTGAATGATGTCTTTCTAATAGTGGATGTTTCTAGGAAGCATTTTCTTTTGTGTATTGACGGTTCCTCCTATCCTCCACATTTCTCACTGCACTGTTGTTAGCTAGCAGCAGTTTTAATGTTCTTATGTCTCTGGAAATCATCAACTCAGCCTTCATCTCTCTGGGTACCCACCTTGGTGCTCTCGCTGGTGTTCTCGAAGAGCTGGGAGGGGAAGCGGCTGCCGTTGAGGGACACGGTGCCTTTAGGGTCGGGTCCTGATGGTGAGGGGCTGGAGGACAGCGAAAGAGCGCTGAGCTGCTCCTCCAGAGACAAGATGATCCCGTCGCCCTGCAGCTCCGACTGGTCCAGAGTCTGAGGGGGGAGAGGGAGATGATAACAAAAACATCAATACCATGAGATATCCATTGGGCAAGTTGTTATTGGTCTTTAGCATCAGATAATGTGTGTGTGTGTGTACCTTCTTGAGCAGAGACAGGTGACAGCAGCACTGTCGGAGGCGTAGCAGCAGAGACAGGATGTGGACGGTACTGGACGCCTGCTGGGGCTGCTGGGAACCCGACATGGCGGGGTCCGACTGGGACATACCAAACTCCTGAGCCACTGGGGAGGGAAAACACACACACACACACACACACACACACACACACACACACACACACACACACACACACACACACACACACACTAATAATGTCATACTTCATTGATCCCCATAGAGAAACTCCCTTTTCTCTTGCCCCTCCTTCACAGGGAGGTCAGAGGCCACGGCCTCCTGGAGCAACCAGTTGATATCTCACCTTTGTCAAAGGGATTGGAGGTGGAAGAGTTTCCTTTGTTCCGGTCATTTCCATCGTGTCTCTTCAGGTAGTTCTGTAGTGTAGATCTAGAAAAAAACAGCAGCTCATGATTCTGGTGTCAA